>OZ022503.1:0-84452 GCA_963989385.1 Ctena decussata | reverse complement strand
CCCAGACTAGACGGCCGATTCGAATATTTTTGGTTACATAAAATTTTTGTCATTAATGAGTATTCAGATCAGCCTGGACAGCTAATTAAGCTCCAGATCTAGGCAATTAAACAGTTTTTCCCTTTATTACGCGTTTATTTGAATAAAATAAAAAATCATAAAAGAATCAAATACAACCCCTCGTCCCCCCCCTCCCCCCTCCCCCAAATGCACATTGATTAGTTGATATCAGATCAGAAGGAGTTAATTCAAATGAATATACATTTGTCTAATGATTCCTTTATTTTTGTTCTATTTACTTATTATTTTATTATTTTAAGTAGATGCATAAATAGTGTTATGCCTGTTATCCCATACTAGGCCTCCCTCTAAAGGGTTATCACTTGCTTAGTCCCCTAATAACCATCTAAAAAGATAACATTTGATGTGCTATGATTCTAAGTACTGTTTATTTGAAACTATTATTTTGTGCCACCTCTTTGAGTACCAGGTAAAATTATGTCTTAAAGGTAATTCACCGAGATGCAAAATGTTGTTCTATATATTTTCAAGATATTACTTGCATATTGTGGTTAAGTTGTTAAAATACACTTAAGTTTAATAGCTCACTGTTTTACTGAACTCTTATTTTTCAGGTATTGTGTTCTTGAAGCAGTTTAAACAGAAATGACGACCTTAGAGGAACGCCTCGAAGACGAGGAATATAAACTGTGGGTAAAGGCTGGGGTTTGCATTGCTGCTGTCAAGAAGGGACTGGAGGAATTTGCACGAACGAGAAGTCAAAGAGCGCACACACAAGTGAAAACTGCATTGAATAATAACCCTGCAATAAATAATGTGTGTCAGCTTGCAAATATTCAGTTTAACAGAAGACTAAATAAATGGTCACTTGGGTGCTGCACAGATTGTCAAATATATGTAGATGAGTTGGAAAACCTAAAGTACCCGCCTTTTACATTTAAACTATCAAACTGGAATAATACTGATATCAAGCAATGGCCGAAAGAACCATGGGAAATGATGAAGGTGTTTATGAATCCTGGGCAACTAGCTGCCCAGAAAGACTCAAGCGAGTCTGATCTCAGCGCCATTCTAAATTTCATCACGCATTGCAGAATACCTCGTGTGGATATATATGACCAAAATAATATATCTAAGGTACGATATCTTACCGAAAGAAGGGTGAGACCATTTGTTGTGAATTAATACTTATTTCATCGGCTTTCTCGTTCATACAGTTTTTAATGTCTGATTCAATAATAAGTACATAAAATCATGCATTTAACTGGAGTTATGATATGATGAATTCAGAAACTGTTACTTATAAAAATTAAGACAGAGTCATTTCTATAATCCAACATTTTTTTATTTGTTATGTTAAGTTATTCTAAATCATAGCTTTTTAATCGTTTAATCTAATTTTGATATTATTCAGTCTTTGAATCGACTGCCTTATTGAAACTAAGAAATTACAGTATGCACTTTACTGGTTTTCGTCGCCAGATATTTTCAGGGTCACTGATAAGGCTTGAATAGGGGAAACTTCGAAGTATGGCCCATTTCCTTCCTTTGAATTTGTTCGCTGCTCTTGAAGGAACGTTTTACAATTTATATTATGTCTCTGAAGGCCGATTTTCTGAATCTACCTGTAAGTACTTGCACCAAGATTTCACTGCAAATATCGAATTTTTCTTCCGTTAGAAGAACGAGAGTCTTTCAATGTATAATGCAAACTACTAAAAGACTTCTTGATAATTTCCGAGTAATTTGAAACCAAGGAGATAAATGTCCGGTAATCAAGTGGGATGTCTTTATATTTCCCAAAATTGCTTAAAAAAGGGCTTCAACCTGCCCTAACCATGCGGTGTATCTTTGTCATAATGCAGTTTAATTGGACCTTACACTAAACTTCATGACGCTTCTTACAAATCGGTGTGGCCGTTGCAATTTAGTTTAAATATATTTATTTCGAAAAATCTATGTACAACATATATTGTGACAATATCTATATAAAGATACGAGCGGAAGCATAATGCTTATATAGTTCTTCCCCTTAAATTTGGGCTATTTTGGCCAAAAATTATGGCTCTTAAGCAAACTTCTAGGGTTTACATTAGGAATTTCAATGTTTTTTTTTTTCTAACAAAATCATATGCAAACTAGAAAATTGTGTCTGTAAGACACTAATGATGCCCCGTGCAGCGCCTGTCACATGACATATCCATAAAGCACCTACAAAGAATCCATTGAAAACATAACCTACCATGTAAAATAATTGCCCGAAATGACTAAGTTAAAAAGGCTGTGATTCTGTCAAAATTAATTCTTGACCTATCAAAATGCCTCATGCATATCTTAATAATATTGCCACAATATGTAGACAAGGTTTGAAAAAGATCCATTGAAAACTGTGAAGCAAGTTGATAACGCAAACTCCATACCTTTCAATGCAAAATTTCCCTAGAATGACTAAGTTCAAAAGGCCATAATTCTGTCAAAATTTATTCTAGGTCCAAGAAAAAACCCCATGCACATCTTCAATACATTCCCAGCATGTATGCAAGGTTTGAAAAAGATCTATTGAAAACTGTGAGAGGATTTGATTACACAAACTCTATACCCTACAATGAAAAAATTTGCCTAATATGACTAAGTTCAAAAGGCCTTAATTCTGTTAAAATTAATTTCAGGTCCAACAAAAATCCACATGCATATTTTCAATATGTCCCTAACAAGTATGAAAAGTTTGAAAAAGGTCCATTGAAAACTGTGGGAAAATTTGATTACACAACTCTATACCCTACAATGCAAAATTTTGCCTAAAATGACTAAGTTCAAAAGGCCGTAATTCTGTCAAAATTAATTTCAGGTCCAACAAAAATCCACATGCATATTTTCAATATGTCCCTAACAAGTATGCAAAGTTTGAAAAAGATCCATAGAAAACTGTGGGAAAATTTGATTACACAAACTCTATACCCTACAATGAAAAAAATTGCCTAAAATGACTAAGTTCAAAAGGCCGTAATTCTGTCAAAATTAATTTTAGGTCCAACAAAATCCACATGCATATTTTTAATATGTCCCTAACATATATGCAAAGTTTGAAAAAGATCCATAGAAAACTGTGGGAAAATTTGATTACACAAACTCTATTCCCTACAATGAAACAAATTGCCTAAAATGACTAAGTTCAAAAGACCGCAATTCTGTCAAAATTAATTTTAGGTCCAACAAAATCCACATGCACATTTTCAATATGTCCCCAACATGTATACAAAGTTTGAAAAAGATCCATTGAAAACTGTGGGAGAAGTTGATTACACAAACTCTATACCATAAAGCGTGACGAACAGACAGACAGACGGACATACAGGGGCAAATCTTAATGCCCCCTGACTATCGTCACGGGGGCATAAAAAGGGCTTTATTTGCACCTTCGAAAGTTCGATAAGTACTTACTGATAGATTCACATTTATAAATGAATGCAAGCAAGATAGGGGCCCGGATTGCGTAGTGGATAGAGCACTCGCTTTCCACCACTGCGGCCCGTGTTCGATACCCGGCGTCGTCATGTGGGAGGGTAGTGGTCGCCTTTCCGAGGTCGATGGTTTTTCTCCGGGTACTCTGGTTTCCTCAACCAGTATAGGACCACAAACGCGCCAACATCCGTGCCAGTGAGAGTATTTAAATAAGTTCGCGTGAGCTTTCAATGCAATCGAAAAATAAACTAGAAATGTTTTTCAGAGAAAAACTGATGTCCCCCCACCAGCCCATTTTCCATCCCCTCTAATGAATAAAAAACCTGTACAAACAAAATATCTATGCAAGTT
This sequence comes from Ctena decussata, assembly GCA_963989385.1. Taxonomy (NCBI): domain Eukaryota; kingdom Metazoa; phylum Mollusca; class Bivalvia; order Lucinida; family Lucinidae; genus Ctena; species Ctena decussata. Next base: position 80,618 of record OZ022503.1, on the reverse strand, counting down.
CGGAGAAAATCCATCCACTGGTTCTAAAGATATCTTACATATAAGACTATGTCCTTGAAAAATGGGTCATGGTCACCAACTGCTAAACATGCCTTAAACCTGTCAAACGATATATTCATGAATATCCGTCAATTGGTTCAAGGTATAACTCATTTAAGAGAAAAAAATAAGCATTTGTAAGTTTAGCTTTTGACCTTGAAAATGGGGTCAAGGCAATTAAAACATAGTAGACTCTTGAGATTGTCCCAAAGGTATATCTATGAAGGTAAAGTGCAAATCAAGCTAAAGGCTAATGAGACATATCAATTTAATTTTAGTGAAATTTATCATATCTAACTCCTCTTTTTATCTTGAAAATAAGGACATCGTCACCAAAATCTGATCAGCTCTTGAGCTAGTCCTGTAAATGTATCCATGCAAGTTTGGTAAAATTCCAAATACTGTTTCAAGAGATATCATGGGTACAAAAAACTGTCATTTAAGTCCCCCAGTGACCTTTAAAATAAGTTCAAGGTCACCAAAATCTAAATAGCTCGTAAACTTGTCCCAATAATGTACCCATGAAAGTTTGGTGAAATTCCATCTATTAGTTTAGGGGACATCGTGGGTATAAGAAATTGTCATTTAAGTCCTCCAGTGACCTTGAAAATGAGGTCAAGGTCACCAAAATCTAATCAGCTACTGAATGTGTCCAAATGATGTATTCATGCAAGTTTTTTGAAATTCCATTCTTTAGTTTACGAGATATGGGTTCAAGATACTGTCATCTAAGTCCTCCAGTGACCTTGGAAATGAGGTCAAGGTCACCAAATTGTCATCAGCCCTAAAACTTGTCCAAATGATGTGTCCATGAAAGTTTAGCCAAAGTCCATTCATTGGTTCAGGAGATATTCTGGGTACAAGAAATTGTCATCTTAGTCCTCCAGTGACCTTTAAAATAAGGTCAAGGTCAAGTTCACTAAAATCTAAACAGCTCATAAACTTGTCCCAATGATGTATCAAAAAAATTTGGTGAAATTCCATCCATTGGTTCCGGAGATATTTTGGGTAGAAGAAATTGTCATCTAAGTCCTCCAGTGACCTTGAAAATGAGGTCATGGTCACCAAAATCTAACCAGCTAATAAACTTGACCCAATGATGTATCCATGCAAGTTTGGTGAAATTCCATTCATTGGTTCAGGAGATATTGTGGATACAAGAAATCATCATCGAAATCCTCCAGTGACCTTGAAAATGAGGTCAAGGTCACCAAAATCTATCCAGCTCTTAAGTTTGTCCCAATGATATATCCATGCAAGTTTGGTTAAATTCCAACCATTGGTTCAAGAGATATCACGCATACAAGAAATTTCATCTAAGTCCTCCAGTGACCTTGAAAATGAGGTCAAGGTCACCAAAATCTAAACAGCTCTTAAATTTGTCAAAATGATGTATCCATGCAAGTTTTGTGAAATTCCGTCTATTGGTTCAAGAGATATCGCGCATACAAGAAATTTCATCTAAGTCCTCCAGTGACCTTGAAAATGAGGTCAAGGTCACCAAAATCTAATCAGCTCTTAAGTTTGTCCCACTGATATATCCATGCAAGTTTTTTGAATTTCCATCCATTGGTTCAAAGATATCGCGCATACAAGAAATTTCATCTAAGTCCTCCAGTGACCTTGAAAAATGAGGTCAAGGTCACCAAAATCTAATCAGCTCTTGAAATTGTCCAAATGATATATCCATGCAAGTTTGGTGAAATTCCATCCATTGGTTCAAGCGATATCGCGAATAAAAGAAATTTCATCTAAACCTTCCAGTGACCTTGAAAATGAGGTCAAGGTCACCAAAATCTAATCAGCTCTTAAGATTGTTCCAATAATATATCCATGCAAGTTTTTTGAAATTCCATCCATTGGTTCAAGAGATATCGCGCATACAAGAAACTGTCACGCCGACGCCGACGCCGACGTCGACGGGATCCGCACTGAAAACAATATGTCCCCCCCCCCCTCACCTTTGGTGGGGGACATAATAAAGTTTACAATGCAAGCAAGTTAAGTAATGGTTGAAAGTGCTAGGCTACGTAGTTGATAAAGGGGGTCTGGGGACACCTCCACCAGAAGCCAAAGAAAATTCCCAATTTTAATGTCATAGAGACCGGAAACTGAGAAGAACGAGGGGATTATGATAGAAAAATAAGGGCTTTCTTTTAGAAATTTTGCTTGCTGCTCCTTGATTGCCGAGACCTGCCCATTACTGTTGTCTTTCAAAGTTTTGGACTTAAACAACTCTGAAGAAATTGAATACAGAAAGGTGTGTCGCACTATATTCGGTATAGTTACGTTTATATTAAATATGATTTAGCTCGGTCAAACGTAAAATGGTAATGTATCGAACGGAAAGAAACCTTTCTCACTCAAAAACTCCTTATATCGTATGCAACATCTGTACATTTTTTCACATTGCAGTCTTCTATCCCATATCCCGCCCTCAAAATCCAAAGGAGAGAAATATATACAATAACTGACAAAAGTGCGCGAAAGGCACGCATGTTAAACTAAACCAAGAAGCTCTTTCCCAAATATATGATAATTCAGTTACCCCAAAACAGCAGTAGCATCCATTTTGTTATATTTTCTATATGAATAATTAAAAATTAATATTTACTGGATCTAAGCCCTCATCTTCTGCTTCTGCAGTAGTTCGAAATATTAAGTAAGTTGTTTGATCCGCAGTTTCCTAACCCATAATAGATAATCACAGGAAACAACTAGAAAATTGTGTCTGTAAGACACCAATGATGCCCCATGCAACGCCTGTTGCAACCCATGTGTACGTTCCTAAAGCCGGGCCGCGTAGCGCAATCGGTAGGGCGCCTGACTCATAAGTCAGAGGTCCTGGTCTCGAAACCCGGTCTGGCCACATACTTTCGTTTCTCCTTCCGCTGATTCAAGAAGGGCAGTTGTCAGTTACTTGCGAAAGTATGTGCACTTAATACTGGTTAACCGCTTAGGAGGTCTAAGCCTGCCCAGAAATAGTGTGGTTAGGTTAACTGACCGTCCCGACATGACCATAGCTGTTTACCATGGACGTTAAGCAATAAATCAATCAATCAATCAAATCCTAAAGCACCTTTTAAGCACAGACACTAGGTACAAAGAATCCATTGAAAACATTAAACAAATTTCATACCTTACCGTGCAAAAATGCAATCCGAAATGACTAGGTTCAAAAGGCTGTTATTCTGTCAAAATTTATTCTAGATCCACCAAAAACCCACGCGCACATTTTCACTGTGTCAACAACAAGCATACAATGTCTGATAAACAGCCACTGAAAATTGTGGGAGGAGATGATTACACTAACAACTTTCTTTACTGTGCAAACATTTGTCTAAATGACTAAGTTCAAAATGCTGTAATTCTGTCAAAATTTATTCTAGATCCACCAAAAACCCACATGCACATCTTCATTATGTCCACAATATGTATAATCCTCGCCAAAAGTAGAGCATATTGTGAAAGCAAAAATATGAAGATTATTAGAGATAATAATAATTCTGTGGAAGTTAATGTATTCTTTCATCAACACCAATAATTCATCTTCGTGGAATTAGCATGTGTGGTTTAAATTTAAGAAACAACTGCACAAGGCAAGCGCGGACGTATATGTCCAAAAATAAACACATTTTGGGAAGAAATTAAATCTTGTAATGCGCTGTGAGTGACTTTTCTTTTACACCAATTTAACGTTTGGTAATGCTAAATGATTTTGGCGAACTCGAACTTTCTGTTTTTACAACCATCAAGACGAAGCATTATCTTCTCTCGAAAACGTGAATATCGGGGGCATTCATTGATGTGCTCTCTTTATGCAGTGCTTGCTCAAATCAATTTGAATTTAGAGTTTGTGCAATGTTTAAGCATTGGTGTTGAAGAAAGAATGCATTCGTCCTAATACTACATATTGGAACTAAGGTGTTATGATTTCTAATGATCTTGGTACATTTATTTTAAGAATATGCTAAAATTTTGGCGAGGAGTATGTGTAAGGTTTGAAAAATAGCCATTCATTTAAAAATTTGGGAGGAGTTGATTACACAAACCCCATATACATACATTGCAAAAATTTGCCTAAAAAGACTCCGTTTAAAAAAACGTAATTCTGTCAAAATTATTTCAAATTCCAAGAAAAACCCACATACACATCTTCAATATATTCACTACAGGCATGCAAGGTTTGAAAAAAGAGCAATTGAAGACTGTGGGAAGAGAAGGTTACACTAACTTAACACCCTGCAATGCAAAAAAAAAATGCCTAAAAAGACTAAGTTCAAAAGGCCGTAATTCTGTCAAAATTAAATCTAGCTTCATCAAAATTCCACATGCACATCTTCAATATGCCAGTAACATGTATGCAAAGTTTAAAAAATATCCATTGAAAACTGTGGGAGAAGTTGTTTACAAAAACTCTTTACCATGAAATGTGACGAACGGACAGACAGACAGATGGACGGACTGACAGATGGACAGACAATAGCAACTCTTGATGCCCCCTGACCATCATCACATAAACATAAAAAGTCATGAATAAGACCTTTGACCTGAGCAACATAAAACCACAAGTTAAACCCCGAATGGCCAAGCAACAGATAAGACAAGTTCCGGTCCCAGCCAACTAAAATAATGCAAACTAGAAAATGTGTTTATGAAACCCTATGCTCCCAACCTTATGCTTGCCTCTAAAGAACTTTATCGGTTCATCGACATCTTAGCCTGTAACTGTATGCCAAATATATAAGGAACATAGCGGTTCTTGCAGATCTTTTGCTCACAAAGTTATTCATATACAAATGTAGCTTCTTCGTATTTAAAATGCCTATGTCTGAAATGGGACAAATTTTACCCAAAATTTATAAAATAGGCTCAAAAGTTAATCAGGTCATCTACACCTTAGTCCAAACCTGCATGCCTAGCTTATGCGATTCTTCAGATATTTTGTTCATAAGCTCGTTCCTATACTAAACGCCTATGCCCCAATAAGGGGCATAACTCTGTCAAAAATAAACCAATGTTTTTCAAAAGTTAATCAGGTCATCTACGCCTTAGGCAATGTCTTCCTGCAAAAAATCATGATCCTAGCATCAGGGTTCTCGAAATATTTTCTTCACAAGGTTCCATAGGCTTACAATGCACTATGTCGAAAAAGGGGCATAACTCCGTCAAAACTTCACGAATTTTTTTTCAAAAGTTAATCAGGCCATCTGCACCTTAGGTATTGTCATCCTGGAAAAAAAACAATCCTAACATCAGGGATTCTTGAGATATTTTGTTCACAAGGTTCCATAGGCTTACAATGCACTAGGTTCCACAGGCTTACAATGCAATAAGTCGAAAAAAGGGGCATAGCTTGGTCAAAAATTCACGATTTTTTTTCAAAAGTTAATCAGGTCATCTACAACAAGGTCATCCTGCAAAAAATCATGATCCTAGCATCAGGGGTTCTTGAGATATTTTGTTCACAAGGTTCCATAGACTAAGTCGAAAAAGGGGCATAACTCTGGAAATACATGACCAGTGGAAAAAAGAAAAAATAAGGGTCCGCTTATTTTTCATGTACATGCCACATCCAAAATTTCAAGATCCTAGCATAAGCAGTTCTTGAGTTTCTCAGCTTCCAAAAAGCGTTACGGACAGTCGGACGGACGGACAGACGGACGGACAGGCCCAAATCAATATGCCCCCTCAACTTCTCCGAAGTTGGGGGCATAATAACTTTATGTAAGATCCATAATTCAGTCTGATGCCCGACCAGTCTGCTTGGAGGGAAGCAAAGTTATTAACCATGATTGGGTTAACCACTACGCATGCAGACTGCAGCATGACATTTATGTTATATCCAAAACGTTTGTAATGTATTTTAATCAGAAAACTCAACCATACTTACAGTATTTTTTTATTTATAGACATACTCACCACAGAGTTCTTGTTCCGATAGGTCCTGCTTCTAAACTATTTTAATCCGACCCTGAATTTAGAAACAAATTTATTGTGTCGCCCATAAAAATATTAAAATGCGTTTCCGAAGTTTATTATACCAATGACCCTGTTTGAGGTGTTTTGTAGTTAAAACTCTATTATGGGCATTGAAGTGAGTCACACGACGATACTCTATCTAACCGAATAAGATGAGAAATGTAAAGTCCGTTAGACGTAGATAGGGTAACGTCATCATCTAAAAAGGGAAAATTGACGATTTCTAAATCTTAAGTCTCATATATCCAAACGATGGTTGTAACGACTTGTGCTCATATAGATAACACAACCTGTCGATTAAGCTACCGTCCATTCCAAGGCGGAAATTTTATTAGAAAGATTTAGAAAGGTTATTTCAGTCCGTATTTTAGGACAAAGGACCAGTCTCTATAAGGCCATTTTCATGGCTAAAACCGATTTTCTTTAAACTTTGTATACTTTAATTGATATGTATTGACTGTCTTATGGTGCAATACCAGATTGTTTGGTTCACTGGTTTTCGCTGTATGCACGATTTAAGTGGATGGGGTAATTCCACCCCATTAAAAGCATAGTTACAAAAATGCTATTTTTTCTATTCCAAGTTCATGCTTCAAAATGGTGGTTGCAATAGGAAAAGTATACTTCTGGACTTAAAAGGTGATGATAATATTGTTCTGAAATTCATACCAGAATAGAGTTTATATTCGCTTGTAAGATGTACCCCGATTTCAGTATTTTTGGCTTGCCGTCTCGGCGGCAAGCCAGTATTCAAGTGGTTTAGTGATACCGAGTTATTTTCGGAAGAAACGATACGTCACACTTAGTCGGAAAATACCTGGAGAGTCTGTACTGCAGTGTTTATATATAGCAATAGCGCAAAGCGTTAGCTTTTCCAAAAATCATGCAGCGGCGTCGCGAAAAATAGGCCTTAGGGCATCGCATAATCTGACTGGTCAGAGCAGCCGGCACACTGTCCAGCGCCGGTGCCTTCATGGGATCTGATCAGTCTTTTTCGGCATAAATATTCTTCATGATGATCCATGATGCAGACATCTTTCATGCTGAGGATAGACTGATAAGACAGCGCTTATGCCGGAGTGGGCTGATATGTGTATTTGTAAAAACTGAAAGAGCAGAGTTCAAATTTATTGTTTAGATGTAGAAACAAGCGCTTTTGACGATTTTTTTTCTCTTATAACATTAACTGAAAAAAAAGGTATTCCATCTATCTAGAGTGTATAGCTTACTAAAGTCTCATTTTGGTGTACAACATCACAGTACATACATGTTTATATACAGACATATAAAAATACACCAAACCATTCTGTACAGAATTATAAGAGACTATGTACATCATGCATTACATATAGATTTATCTTATCACCGCGGATAAAGGCTCCACAGAGGTAATAATAATAATAATAATAATAATAAAATACAGCGAACATTGAATATTTTTTCCACTTACGTGGCACTGCATCCATGGTACCAGAGTACTGTCACTTCCTAAAAGCTACACACTGGAATCAATGGTTTCAACCTCCTCAGCCACACGGCGCATGAATTTACCAAAAGCGGCACAGTCAGGTACAGAGAAACATGTGGTGGAAACCAATGTCCAAACAGAATGCCCCCCTGCACCGACTTTGTGCACCGTAATACATGCTCCGTGAGGATGAAAAGGGGAAACACTTAGGGAAAAAAGTCAACTATGTGGGAAAAAAATCAGACAGTTAAACGAATAAATATGGTGGAAGTAAACAGAATTTCCGCCGTGTGCATCCAAGATACGCATTACAATAAATGCGTGGCTTAATTGCTTGTATATAGAACTGACCGTGTATGCAAAAGTCGGTAATGTCGGTGAGTACTTAACGCTTACGCATTGCAACAGGCCTTTCCATGGCGAAAAGCGATGTATTATGTACACATTTTTAGCATCTGATAAGTTTCCTTTTGGCCATCAACATGTTCATGAATAGCCTGAACAATGATACAGAAAAAGGGAACAATTCAGACTTGTTAACATTTGAAACTCAGAATTGTTAAAATTTGAAACTGTTAGGGATTCATTGACAGCTTTATGACAAGGGAGGGGTTGGTTGGTTGGTGCGATGATGCTGGGTATAACTTCCAGTGCCGTGGCGTCCTACTTATTTGAATTATAGTAGAACAAGGGCCTACTGTGCTTGCGGTAGGTGCGGGTTGGGGTGTGTGGACATTTTTCTTAATTTTATAACACTCTCTAATGTTGCCTTCTTAGTTCAGCTATACAAATGTACAGAGAAATATTTACACTCAACGACGATTTCCGTAGATGAACCTATACTGGGCTGACGATGTTCATACATCCACGAACAACACACATTCATGCAATCTTACGCGTAAGCAACGTCACGGATAGTTCAAATAGAGGTGGCACTACACTAAAAAAAATCCCATAGCTCACAGTGCAAAATGGGTCAAAGTCACTGCACTGCCAATTTTCTCCTGGTCTAAACTTTCCAAATTGAGGCATGGAAGTGAATAGACAACACCTTTACCTACCAGTAATAGCTAAAAAAGTTGGGGGTTATGCGGCAAATTTTTGACATATTCTATTTTTAGTGCTGACAGGGTGTAGTTCGCAGTGAATAAATCTCGAAACTTTCACTGTCACCCCTGTTTATTTTCAACCCCAACAAAAATGTAGCAAAACAGCTTTGTAAATAAGCTCCATTTTTTATAATAATAAATAAGCATAACATTCAGAAAAATATTCAACTTTCATAATAAAACCAATCAGGGGCCGACAAAAATATTCATTATACGCCTGAAAGCTCTCCCCCAAAGAGGCGGGGCTTGCATAATGAGCATTTTTTACTGTAGTGCAACCTATACCTTCCACCAAATTAAGGCCTTTAGCCTTCTTGTGTTATATAGTGTAGTGTAGGTTCACTGCCATCATTTATTTATGCCAGGGATTACAGTTCTGCTAGTTGTGGAGAAAATGTTTGCTATCAACTCTATGGCAGCACTTGGCGGCCAAAGCATAAAACATTTACATTTTGAAATATCTTTCTCATACTATTTGTCCTGTTACAAAAAGAAATATGCCTATGAACAATTAAGCCATCTGTGTTTTGTTTCTTTAATCTCTTATGTAACAAGTACGGCATATCAGTCATACTTCAAGCAAAGTACCATTGCTGTAATATCTATTGATAAGTGGGCACTGTTAAAATATGCAAAATTTCTGAAATTTCGCCTTTGAAGGTATACAGAGTTCCTGCCATGCAATTAGCTGACAGACAGTTACTAATATATGATAAACTATTATTCCTAGTATATGTATCCTGCAAGTCTGACTGCATATCACAAGGTGCACAGCAGAAAAACTAACTTTTGCAACCCACCCCCCTTCCTGCTCGGAGAAATTTCTGGGCGCTAACAATTTTACTGCTTTTGTTCTTCCTCCAATACAAGTCTATTGTCTTTAGACTACTACCAAGCTTATAGAAACAACTTTTATATTTCTATTCTATTATTCTATACCCAACCAACTGCACATCCAGTAAAAAGAGGCCTTACAGAACTGTCTAATTAAGGGTTGGTGAAGAAACAAGAATATAAACTGGTGCTGAGGGATACTGAGGTTCAAGAAAGGGAATATTCCACATAACAAAGGCTTTAAGTCAGATGAAAGCTACTCACCAGCAAACACTGATGCTGTCATATCCCAAAATGTAAAACTTCCAAGAGACGTCTTTATAGAATGCGACTCACAACAAACAATCTTCACTTGAGCCGGGTCCAGGCCAGCATGTCTTTTGAAATCGACGAGCCCTGTCTGATCTGAAAGCAAAATTGTACTTGCAAAGAAAAGCTCTTGCAATAACTTCTGTTTTCCCTATGTTTGTTGAGAATAATAATACAAATGATAATAATAAATAATAATAATAGACTGAAAATTGAACCTTGTAGTATTCCCAGCAGAACAGTCAAAGGGAGACAACTCCTCTTTCCATAGTACTGCATGCACAGTTTGATTTCTGAGTTGCAGATGCAAAGATAACTCAGATTAAAAGCATTTAAAGCATAAAACAAATTATTACAATCTGAAAGGAACAGTTAAAAGATTTATGTTTTCTGCTTGTGTGCATAATATTTTCAAAGGGTATGGTTTGACCTGACCAGACTAGACTGCACACACAAAAGAGCTAATTTGGTGCTTATACATGTATTGATAACAATATGGAAAAGCATAATGTTGTGGCCTTATCAGAACTGTCTGAGTGAGATAGCTCTAATGACAGGCCATAACATCATTAGAACTGCCTCTAAGAGGAGGTTCTAATGAGACGAAACATACATTTCAACGCAAACTGTGGCCTCAAACAGAACCTCCTCATTGCACGTTCAAATGAACATCCTCAGCAAGGCAGTTCTAATGAGGAGTCACAACGTATGTTTTTTGTCAGGGAAACATAGGAAAAAGAATGAAAATCCCAGATTAACTATCTATTTAGAGCTCTGGTTCTTTTATTAATGCTATGAAATCCTCAGTCAGTAGAAACTAATGCCGCCAAATCTGATAAAATGCCCATAAATTTTCTTCCGATAGAATAGACAGAACTTAAAATGAATAAAATTTTGCAGTGCTCAATGAAAAAACAACTGAATTTAAGCTGAGAGTCTTCTCCGGCAATGTGTGCCGTACCATCTGATTCCCAGCGACGCTCAGTAAAACACGCAAGAATGCAAATAAGCAAAACGGAGTGCGAACAGGGCAGTTATTTGCAACTGCGGCCAAAACTATAACTTACCGCTGAAATTATGGGATTCGCATACTGCTATTTTCTGGCCCTGGTGAGTCTATTACTAAGTTCTACAAGGCCCTGGGTTGTCCAACTGTCCCTGGCACAAGAGTAGCAAGAGGTCTGAAAAACATCCAGAGCACAAAATGAATAGCGCAAACCTCATATGTTCCATATTGACAGATGCGATTCTAAATTGTGTCGGCTTCAATGAAAGCCGGCGGCTACGACATAAGTGCGAGACATCTAACTGTTCTCCAGTAGCACTCCTCATGGGCAACTGGTCTCAAATAAGCTTTAAGGACAGCATATATATGACAGCCTATGACTTCTTTCCATTATTCAAGTCACATCTGGCCGAGAAACAGACCTTTCTGCAAAAGCATGTTCTCATAACCCCACCCACTCAGTGCAATAATGGGTCCACAGTGAAAACTGGATTTTTTCTGCATATCAGCTGTAAGTTTGTGCCAAAAAGCTTCCTTGTTTGCTGTGAGTACATGCAAAACCAGAATATGGGGTTCCATTTTGGGAATCAGGGCTATCTCGAAGAAAACATACACAAGCAATTTCTGGGTTTAGGTGTCACTACACTAAAAAAATCCCATAGCTCACAGTGCAAAATGGGTCAAAGTCACTGCACTGCCAATTTTCTCCTGGTCTAAACTTTCCAAATTGAGGCATGGAAGTGAATAGACAACACCTTTTCCTACCAGTAATAGCTAAAAAAGTTGGGGGTTATGCGGCATATTTTTGACATATTCTATTTTTAGTGCTGACAGGGTGTTGTTCGCAGTGAATAAATCTCGAAACTTTCACTGTCACCCCTGTTTTTTTTCAACCCCAACAAAAATGTAGCAAAACAGCTTTGTAAATAAGCTCCATTTTTTATAATAATAAATAAGCATAACATTCAGAAAAATATTCAACTTTCATAATAAAACCAATCAGGGGCCGGCAAATATTCATTATACGCCTGAAAGCTCTCCCCCAAAGAGGCGGGGCTTGCATAATGAGCATTTTTTTACTGTAGTGCAACCTAGATGATTGGCCGACGTAACGATTGATATACGTCATGTCATAGTGACGGCTGCTGTACTTCATTTCCAAACACGTAACTATTATTCGTAATTTGCTTGACGTTTAATTAGTCAGAACTTCACGAATGAGTAAACAAAATTGATGTTAAAACATAGCATAAATATGAAAGATAAATTTCATTTGTCGTGAGTTCATGGAAATACGAACGCAATAGGTTCCGTGCTTTGTTGTTCCCAAATGGTGTAAAGCAAGTTATTGTCAAAACAATAACAGCATGCATTTTCTTCTCAGAGTGTCAAAGTTTTGTTCCAGTCACTGCCACTGACGCCACTTAAACCAAAAATAAACTTCAGTAAATATTAATTTGTTTCTTCTTTTGATGCCAAGTTCAGATGTGCCAAGATTCCATAGACATGGGTTTGAAACAGTCTTTCCTAAAAGTTTGATTCAGACTAAATGTGACTCAACAGCCGTAAAGAAAAGACTTGAAATAGGTCCATATAGTTGGTCGGTTGATTTGATGCTTAACGTCCACGGTAAACAACTAAGGTCATGTCGGGACGGTCAGTTAACCTAACCACACTATTCCTGGGCAGGCTTAGACCTCCTAAGCGGTTAAGCAGTACTAAGTGTACATACAATCGCCAGTAACTGACAACTGCCCTTCTTGAATCAGCGGAAGTAGAAACGAAAGTATGTGGCCAGACCGGGATTCGAACCCAGGACCTCTGACTTACGAGTCAGGTGCCCTACCGATTGCGCTACCCGAGGTCCATATAGTAATTTAACTTGAGGCATGCCTAAAACGGCCGGCCAAAACGTTGGAAAACTGTTTTTTGTTTCTTTGTTTTTTGTTGTTGCTGTTGTTGTTATTGTGTGTGTGTGTGTGTGTGTGTGTGTGTGTGTGTGTGTGTGTGTGTGTGTGTGTGTTTCCTCAATTTGTTTTTCAAATAATTCTACACTTGTTTTTACCTTACACCCATCGATAATGCCACCATTCAAGGAGTCAGAAATTAAATACTTTGCTAAATAAAAGTAAGCAACAGAAAGTGCACTAACAATCGGGTTCACTTCAATAACAACTCATGAAATTTCACTGTTTTAGCTGGCAAGCCTTCCTTTTAAAAGGAAGTTTTATTTGTTCTCCGACTTTACGAAAAACCACAACACAGTTCATTGCAAGCATATGTCATTTAGGATATTACCGCAACGAAACAGAAAACAGTGAAGCCAAACCGAGCAAGAGGCACATTGATTATGTAAAAGATGCTCCTGTTGACACATGGAGTACGTCTAGCGATTCTGAAGAAGATGAATAATAACCAGCGTAAAAACACGAATGGGCCATAAAGACTTTAATTTAAGCATTTAGCATGAGTTTAATGAGGGTGCAAAAACTAAGCAAACCCTGCTTGTAAGTCATTGGCAATTTGTTAATTTTCCAGATGCGAGGTATCCTTTTTTCAAAATTACATAAAATATGACATCGTCGCATGCAAAAGTAACTCCAATGCCTACAAAAATCAACAAATATTTGCATCAAAAGGTGTTATTAACTTCCAAATGGAGTTTGGAGTACTATGGAATGACAAATGCATGCTGATATTGAAAAACGGACAAAATCAAATTTCGTGAGGAGATAACTCTCATATTAATGATCATAAAATAAATTCTGACATATGCTTGCAATGACTACTATATCAACATAATAATAGCAAAAGATTTTTAAAAAATCTTGAAAACTGTGAACGTGTTGTGGTTTTTCGTAAAGTCGGAGAACAAAAAATACTGCAATCGGGGTACATCTTACAAGCGAATATAAACTCTATTCTGGTATGAATTTCAGAACAATATTATCATCATCTTTTAAGCCCAGAAGTGTACTTTTCCTATTGCAACCACCATTTTGAAGCATGAACTTGGAATAGAAAAAATAGCATTTTTGTAACTATACTTTTAATGGGGTGGAATTACCCCACCCACTTAAATCGTGCATACAGCAAAAACCAGTGAACCAAACAATTTGGTATTGCACCATAAGACAGTCAATACATATCAATTAAAGTATACAAAGTTTAAAGAAAATCGGTTTTAGCCATGAAAATGGCCTTATAGAGACTGGTCCTTTGAAGCGTTAGTAAGGTTGTTTTAAGTCCGTATTTCAGGACAGACTCAACTGCTAAAAACAGAATCCGAGACACCTCAACTCCTTCGCCCCGAGAAATGCCATAGACATGGACAGCAGGAAAGAGTGCTCATATATGACAGAAACATGCAACAAGCTAAACTCCGCTAAGATGCATGTCGCTGTGATGAGTCAGTATTAGTATGGTACGCCTTATCATATCTCTTAGATAATATTTACATCAGATTTGGTAATAAGTTATATAGACAAATTGTTGGTATTCCGATGGGTACAAATTGTGCTCCTCTTGTGGCCGATTTGTTTTTATTTTGTTATGAAAGAGATTTCATGACTTCTCTTTCTGTTGATAATCAAGCTGATATCATTGAGGCATTTAACTCAACCTCTAGATATTTAGACGATCTTCTGAATATTGATAATCCTTATTTTGAAAGCATGGTTAACCAAATTTACCCACCTGAACTTAAATTGAATAAAGCTAATACTTCAGATACCGAGGCCCCCTTTTTGGATTTACATCTATCTATTTATAACGGTTTTGTATCTTCTAAAATTTATGATAAACGTGATGACTTTGACTTTGATATAGTTAATTTTCCATTTTTGGACGGTGACGTCCCACGTCGTCCCTCTTATGGAGTGTATATTTCTCAACTTATAAGATTTGCTAGAGTGTGTAGTCATGTAGATGACTTTAATGCTCGTAATAAATGTTTAACTGCTAAACTTCTTCAACAGGGCTATCGGTATCATAAGCTTAGAAAGGCTTTTTCTAAATTCTATCGCAGACACCATGAATTGGTTTCAAAATTTGATGTCGGATTAAAATTTCTTTTACACCAAGGCCTATCGGAACCAGAATTTTATGGTGACTTAGTATACAAATTCAAAAAGATTAAGGGTAGGACTGATTTTTCTGATCAATTCCGAAAAATAATAATACGTCACAAACGTATTGGCTATAATTTAAATGTTATGCGACAGTCTGCATGCTTAGTGATTAACCCAATCACGGTTGATAACTTTGCTGCACTCTTTAATTGTACACCGGGGGATCGGTCGTCAGACTCTATGATGGCCCCGACCTAAAGCTATATATTTTAGTTGGTTGGGACCGGAGCCTTTTTGTCTGTTGCTTGGTCCTCCGGGGCTCAACTGGTGAGCTTCTTTTGCTTCAGATTTCCAGTGGGGTTGTTTGGCAGGACAGGGATCTCCACCTGTCAGACGGCCCGTTGTATCTGTTGAGTCCTCGTCTTTGCTTCTTCATGGTGTTGAAATTTGATTTATGTGTTTACCGTGATGATTCATTGACGAGTTAGAGGGTTATCATGCGAACCGAACAACCAACTAAATGTTTTGTACCACTTCAGAAACTGAGGGTGAGGTTGGGCCTGTAAAATCGATTTAAGCCCCCCAGTAATTCATTACTGACCGTTCCAAGGCGGTAGTTCTGTTGTGGTTCTCTGTTGCCTGTTTTTGGTGTCAGGGTTTCTGTGATGTTTTACCTTATGTTTGTTCTTATTATTTTTGGTTCGGTTTGGGTTGCTGAGTGGCCACCTTTTGGGAACAAGCTGCTCACTCGGTTGGCCATATGTTCTCTGTATCTTGATTATTTGTAATCTTAGTTGTTTCCAACTATGGTTTGAGGGCTGGATTTGGATTTTGATTGTTTCAGTTCCTGGTCTTTGCATACTTTTTACTTTTAGAATCATTTGGAACCTCTACATGATAAAGGCTAATAAGGTTAATTTAAGCTCGTATTTCAGTACACTGTATTGACTCAAATGCTAAGGAACCAGAACCAACACTGTAACACTGAAAGTGAGTTGATGATATCCTCGAAGACAATTATCTACCAGCTATCTGATTATTTAAGATGTTTTATTGTGATGTTACTATTGGCTTTGGAAATATAAGGAGTAACTACACTTCAGGAACTGACTGAATCAGATCCTAAACCCTATCCCCAACATCAAAGGGAAAGATTGACAAAGACATCTCAACAAACAATAAATAACAAGTAATAAGCCGAGTCAGCAGCTCTTTCCTTAATCGGTGGCAACTCAGCTATCTTTACTGAACTAAATAATTTAGACCAACAGAACGGTTACAACAGACTAAGCAAATTATACGAAAAACATTTAACAACTATTTTTACCTATTTTCTATTTTTATTATAGAAGGGTTAAAATGAGAACACAATAAATTAAACTGCACCGAACATAAAACAAATGCAACCGCAACGAAAGTACCACCTTGGAACGGTCAGTAATAACTCCTGGGGATTTTTAACCGGTTTTACTGGGCCTAAACCTACACCTTCACCCTCCGCCGCGGTGCACACAATTAGTGGTTCGGTTCGTATGGAGGTCCCCTAACTCATCAGAGAGTCATCACGGGCAACAATTAAAATCAAGAAAAGACAGTGATGAAGCAAGCGTGAGGACTCGACAGCCAAAACGTGTTGAGACACCTGGAGATCCCTGGGGCGTCAGCAACACCACTGGAACACTGGAGCAAAAGAAGACCACCAGTTGAACCCCGGTGGGCCAAGAAACAGACAAACATCCGGCCCCAACCAACTAATATATAGCTTTATGTAGGGGCTATCATAGAGTCTGAACCCCGACCCACCGGAATGCAATTAAAGAGGACACACGCATACCGAACACTTTTGGCGTACATCAGAAGGGAATACAAGATTGTTGCATAAAACTTTTTAAGACCTCAGAAGCCTAACTCTACCCTCCGTTTCAAGGTGGAAATGTCAAATGCGGATACTCTTTAACATATAACTAGAAATGTACAGCTGTTTTCTGTGTTTTCTAGTTTGTTTAGTGGTTAAATATCGAAAATAGGTTACAATAAATGTACTACATATTTCTATGCATTTTATACGTACAGCTTTCTATGTTTGTTGTATTGTTCCTCTAAGCAGTGCATAAAAACACGTTTTGGCAGTCGAGTCCTCATCCTTGCTTCATCACAGTCTTTTCTAGATTTTAATTGCTGCCCGTGATGACTCACTGATGAGTTAGGGAACCTCCATACGAGCCGAACTACTAACTTATTGTATGCACCGCGGCGGAGGGTGAGGGTGAAGGTTTGGGTCCAGTACCCCCCCCCCCCCCCCCCCCCCATGTAATAGTTATTACTATTACTAACCGTCCCAAGACGGTGCTTTCGTTGCTGTTGTATTTGTTTTATGTTCGGTGCTATTTATCTTATTGTGTTTTCATTCTAACCCTTCTGTTAGTCACAATTATTTAGTTCAGTAAAGAGAGCTGGGTTGCCATCTAGTTGGGAAAGAGCTGCTGATATTACTTATAACTTATTGTTTGTTGGGATGTCTTTGTCAATCTTTCCCTTTGATGTTGGGAATAGGGTTTGGGATCTGATTCAGTCAGGCCCTGAAGTGTATTTACTCTTTAAATTTCATTAGCAAAAATACAAAACAAGGTAAGATCATAAGAATTTCATTTAAGAAAAGTAGTAAATTCCGTACGAAATGTCAGAATGTTTACTGGTGTACCTCATTTAGCTGCAAAGAAAGCATACAGGGCTATCAGTGAATTGGTTTCGTCTGGTGACAGGTGCAGTGTCCTGTTTTTCATGATGATCAGACTCGCTGAGGGATCGAAAACAGTATCCCAAAATTTTCTGAAGTGTCTTTACCTTAACTACTTTAGTTTGTGGATAAAAAGAGTATTACCACCTCCATCGAACAGCACTCAGGATGTATCAGGCACTTTGGATGTTAAACATTTTCTCGGAGGAAGCACACGAACGCATCCTATCCTACAAGAGGGGTATATCCCTCTCGTGTTCTCCCCTTCTCGCGTAAGTACAGTTAACCGGATTCAACTGTTCTTCAATAAATATTAAATTAATTTTCTAACATCCTTTTGTCAAAATTGAGGAGCTAGCTTTCAAAATAATTTTGGATAAATGTTTTTGGATCAGTCTCTGCGAAAGTCGTTCAGCCTAAGTTGATTCTTAAAAACACGACCGCCCCGGTAGGGTCTATTTTTCCTATCGAGAGTTTATATAGAAGGTTTGACATTGCACGAGTTCCTTGGAGGATCCTCTTCCAAAGTTTTTCACTTCATTCTAAGTCGTTAGATAACACGACCGCCATGGATGGGCTATTTTGCCTGTATTGTCTATAATAAAACCTTGTAAAATTTGTCCATTAAATGGAAAGCTTCGTTGAACTAATTTTACAGGAATCTTTATTTGATTACCCTGAACAGAACTAGCTTACATTGAACTCGATCGAGCAAAAGAAAAAAAAACAGCGGCTGCCTTGAGCGGGGCTCACGTTCCCAATATGTTTATATAGAAAACATTATAAGTCATCTTGTCTTAAACAGTTTTTTTAAAATTCCAAATAGTTTTACACGAATCGTTACAAGAACTAGGCGATAAAATCTAAAGTGAGTGTCCTTTAAAGGTAGGTTCCTTGGCTAGCGATGTCAATTATGTCCACAAAATAATTTCGTCTTTTTCTGATTAGTATTGAATTCTCTTATTTTTCTGAATATGTTGCTTTTGAGAAACTCGTCAGATGTAGAAGAAAATAGTCGTTTTCCCTGTAGGTTTATTTTCTGTCGTTGGAATTCCAGTTCTAAAAATAACTATGTTTATTATGTCTATAAGTGCGCAATTTCTGATGCCATTCTCCAAAGGTCAATTTTCCCTTGACGTGAGCTCTCCTAGAGGTCCTTGCATGGCGGATGGGTTAAAACTATCCCAAAATGCAATGCAGCATGACATCAGCTGCGTTATCAATTTTTGGCGCGAACTAAAAATAGCGCTAACTGGTGTGCGAAGCAGAGTTAGGAAATCCCTTGCAAAACAACTTTTCTAATATTTTTTTCATTTACACTTTTTAGTGAAACTTATTAATTTCCTTTTATAAGTGCTTTCCAACAACATGGATGAAAGTTCATCAAAATTATGATGCATTCCAAAGTACAGGAACCTACCTTTAAGAACAATGAATGCATTCATAAGAGAGTTTTTGTGTTAAATATAGGTAAGACCACACGGTTTCTGCCAGTTGATATTATTGAGTAGTAGTTTAATGTCCCAGTAAACAATATTTCAATCATGTCAAGACGTTGTCGCCGACCTTGTAGGACTTTTGCTTGACATGAGAAGCAGATCTGTCACAGAGGCACCAGAAAGCCCATCTTTTTTCGCGAACCCCGATCGGCGGGGGCCAGGTTTCATTCGGCTGGTAAAGCCTCATTTGTGACAAATACGCGAGGTCTCGTTTCCATTTGGGAGCAAACGAAATATAGTATAGCCCATTAAATAAACCAAATCTGTGTCTTTATGCCCCCGCCATTAAAAAAAAGGGGGGAGGGAGGGGGCATATAGTATCACCGCTGTCCGTATGTACATAGCGTACGTACGTACGTCCCGTATGAAATGGTTTCTATTCAATATCTTTTGAAAACATTGGTGTATTAAATTCATATTTTACACACAGCTATATAATCATAAGATACAAATCAAGTTTGATGTCGGATAAAATCCGTCACTTATTGTGGGAGTTATGGCCCTTTTTGACTTCATTTTGTATGAAAAAAAAATGGTTTCCGTTCGATATCGTTTGAAAGCATCGGTGTATTGAATTCATATTTTATACACAGGTATATAACCATAAAATACAGGTCAAGTTCGATGTTGGACAAAATCCGTCGTTTTTTGTGGGAGTGTTTGGCCCTTTTTCGACTTCATTTTGTATGGAAAACTGGTTTCCGTTCAATATCTTCTGAAAACATTGATGTGTTGAATTCAAATTTTAAACACAGGTATATAATGATAAAATACAGGTCAGGTTTGATGTTTGGTAAAATCCGTCTATTATTGTTGGAGTTATGGTCCTTCTTCGACTTCATTTTGTATAAAAAAACTGGTTTCCGTTCATAATCTTTTGAAAACATTGATGTATTGAATTCATATTTTATACACAGGTATGTAATCATAAAATACAGGTCAAATTTGATGTTGGGTTAAATCTGTCATATATTGTGGGAGTTATGGCCCTTTTTCAACTTTATTTCATACAATAATGGTTTCCGTTTGTTAGTCTTTGAACAGTTCCTTGTTTCCGGCCTGTTTCTTTTGGAAAGTTGCATGGCATCCATTTCTGTGATAAGATACAGAATGTTATCACGTATCACAGTCATGACACCCCCCGCCACAGACACACACACACACTTCTCTTGATCCAAGAAGCACAATACATCTGCCCAAGGAAAACAATATAACATGTACCACAGAAGTCTGCCTTCGTGAACCTAGTTATGCTACAAGTGCCAGTACCTTAAAACAAGGCGCCATCTTACTTAGGGCACTAGGCGGGGACATCCGTGTCCTATGGACACATTTCTAGTTTTATTCTTGAGCTTATGTTCAAAGGCAGCCGTTCATAGGTTCTCAAAGTAAAAGCTTTAAGAGTTACTCAACAGAGAAGGCATTAAAAGATGGAACATTAGCCATACTTTGAAGTTTCGGCTACTCAAGCCTCATGAGTGACCCCGATAATATCTGGTGGTGAAAACCAACGAAAGGTTTGTTTTAATTTAAAAAAAAAATAAGACAGTCTTTTCAAAGACTGATTAGTAACAAAAAGAATCCATTCGATTAAAAGCCATGTTCTAGAATAAAAGTCTTAACTAACAAAAAATTCTGATTTCTTAAAACAATGTCCTCCAATCTCAAAGAGCAAAAAAAGAATATCATCTGCACTATATATGATGTACAGGGAGACGTTTTACGACCGCTCCACTGTTCAGCAACAGCTGCACTGAAGTCGCATAAAAATCGTAAAGAGTTCCTTTAAGAGCAGAGAACACATTCAAAAGAAGGAACATAGGTCATACTTCAAAGTCTCGGCTACTCAAGCCTCATCAGTGACCCTGATAATATTTTGTGATCAAAAGCAGAGAAAAGTCCCATTTCTAAAATAACTATTCACAACAAAGATTTTCTGCATATTTACGCAAACTTATCATGGTCGTCATCCGCATGGTTAGCAGATTACATGAAGTAATAATAAAATGATAAGTATGGTCGAATGATTTATATTTTAGGTACGAGAAGCAAGGAATGAAATCATGCATTCTGCTCAGATGAAAATATCTCTTGGCGATTTCCAGAAGCATACAAAGGCGATGATAGATCTGCTGGAAGATCAAATATTTCTTTATCAGCTGCAAGATGCGAAAGATGCTGTGAAAATCATACAAGAGGTAAAGCTGTTTATATGTTCATATTATACTAACTTCTGTTGTTTCCATTAGCAACATTATTTCAAGTAAAACAAAATTACATGTGTGTTTGCTGCCGGAAAACTATTACAAATACCATATAGACTAAAGTTAATAGAAAAAAACAAGCCCGCCGTGAAATTGCACATGTGAATAAATTGTATAAAAGTAGATGAAACACAAAAGTAACCACTGTTATTTTCTCATACCCTCAGTATGTGTGTCAGGCGTCAAAGGATGTAAATCTTTCTTCAGTCAGTTGACCAGAGGAAGATTTTACCAATAATATAAGACGCGCCACGGAGCCAGAGACGCAGCCATGACAGCCGAGGGACTTGCGGTATGCTAAGGCCTCCCGTACGTTGATCCCTACAATCACAACAAGTAAATAAGCTTTTAAATACCAATTATATGTACAACATAAAGTATAAAACGTATCTTAATATAAAAATACCACGGTTGTGATGTGTACTTTTAATATCAAAAGCAGTCATTAAACATAAAAAGTACAAATAAATATTAGATTTTTTATGTCTTCAGTAATGTGTTGTTTTCATGCATTTAAGGTGCAAGGAGCAAGTTTTTGTATCACAAGGTCGGATGAGGTCAAGGCTCTAAAGGAGAAGACTACTGCTATAACAGCACGGAATATTACATTAACAGCGGAAATTGCAGAGTTACGATCAGAGCAAGAAAATATCAGAGCATATGTTAAAAGCGGTAGTAAACAACTGGAAACTTTAATAGAGAAAGAAACTGACGACAGACAGGAAGCTTTAGATAAACTGACGAAAGAAATAGAATTGAAAGACACAGCTTTGAAAAAGGTAAAGTATCTTAATTGCACATCCATATTTGAAGGCTTCCGTTCAGATTCATGTTTCAACATAAGTGTTTATAGTATAATATGCATGTATGTTTTTCTTTGTCCATTCATGTGTCTACTGTTTTTATACAAGCATTTTATTACTTCTTTTTTGAATAATTTTTTTTAACCAAGTATACACTTGAGAAGCAAAAAAGCGATGTAATTCATTATTTTTTTCTTGACAAATTATACGGAAAGGTATGGGCATATCCTGTCTTAGATGAAGTGAAAAGATGTTACAAATAAATATTAGATAGTTTGATCCTTTGAAAGCAAGGAATACACTAAATAAATGAAAAAAAAAAACAGACTCGGTTGAAAAGACCCTGGAAATGACTAATAATGAAATGTGCGACACTTGCCATAGAGCTATGCAAACTGAACGATCCCAAAGGCCAAAAAAATATAATCTGCATTAAAGTCTTGTACACTTCAGTTTTAATATCTAATTAAAGTTTAAGATTTTTTTCGAAGGGAGTTATCTCATACATGCAACTGATTGATATAACTATTAATTGTCACTTTTGCTGTAAGCTGAGTTATGTACATGTACCAGGCCCTGTTTCAAAAGTTTTCAGGCTTGATGTATTACTAGTTTGTTCTTCTGAGCACTTACCTTAATGTTATAACTTAAAAATTTCCGTCGTCGTCATCGTCGTCGTAAGCGTCGTCGTGCGTCATCATTTTCAAACGACCTCCTCTTAAATTGCCGGGAAGATTGTTACCAATTTTCATATAGAAAGTAAAAAGATAGGCAATGACCAAGAATTAATAAAATCCAATCCAACATCTCTTAAAACGCTCTTAAAACCAAAAGGGAGAAACACACACAAAACAAAATGGACAGACGTTCACGCAAGACACGCACGATAAACCGAATGAGCAGCTTTTTGCTAAACAGGTAGTTAGTCAGCCATCCAAACCAAAAACAGCAGCAACATCTATAATAACCTATTATAAAAGTTAAATTTCAAAAAAAAAAAACAACAGAAAGCAGAATTGGCAGCTGTTCCGGTTACCAGACTGCTAAAAGCCATAGACAAGCCGACATAACAACAACATGTAACAAAGATTAACCACAACAGAAGTACCGCCTTGGAACGGTCAGAAAAAGAATACTGGGGGTCTATAATTAAAATCTAAAAAAGTTTTTTTCTAAAACTAGTTTTACTGGATCCAAACCCAGCCCTCTGCTTCTCCGGTGCCTCAAGCGATTGAGGGAACAAAACATGTTCAAACGGTCCAGGTCACATGACCAATATGGACGGCATGCTCATATATAGTAAATATCTTAAAAAAACTTAAACAATATAACCAAACCAGTAAAACAGGTCGAGGTCGTTCATTGAAGTTTGACCAGGTCGAGGTCGTTCATTGAAGTTTGACCAAGATAACAATTAAAAAATCTCTTCAAGAGCCTCTTGACCAGTTGTAACCAAAGATCTTATAAGGCCTCCAGGGGGAATGGGAAATTGTTAAAACGATCTAATCCACTAACCAATATAGCCACCACGCCCATAACCGAAAAGCAGTTTTCTACTCCAGAACCAAATATAGCATCGGGTACTCTAATACCATCAAGATCATTAAAGTAATGACCTTGTGTTTACCTTGACATTTATACGACAAGGTAAAAATTTGCTTTCAGGTGCTTTTAGATGGAAACATGCCAGATTTTAAGATTTCATGGAAATTAAAGAAAATTTTTGTTTAGAAATTGGTATATACAGTCATCTACATGAGTATCTGAAGATTTCTTAGAACAAGAGGAAGGCCATTTTTTGAATTTTAACAATCCATATTCTGAAAGTTTCAAATGCACTTTAAAAGCCACTAGACTACTTAACGAAATTTCTTATACAGCCTACAGAGGTTGCGGGTTCAAAGACGTTCAAGCGTTCCAGGTCACCTGAACAATATGGCCGGCACGCCGATTAATAGTAGAAAATTTTAAAATCTTCTGCATGACCACTGACCGATGGCCATGAAACTTTGTATATCGCATCGGGCTAGCGGACCCCTTGTTCAAGCGGACTGCCCTTTAGAGGTTTTTGGTCAATGATTTGTTGGATTTTCTGGAAGCAGGTAAAAAATGGGTCATGATCAGGAATTGGCTTAATCAGATCCCATATCCGGATCTCAAAACCAAAATGGAAAGACATCTACACATAAACTGACAAAGGTTCACAACAGATACGCAAAGGTAAACCGAATAAACAGCTATTTCCCAAACAGATGGCTATTTAGCTACCCTAACTGAAAACAAAAGAAGTTGCCATCATATAAAAATATTTGTGGACAAACCTCGATGCCATCATATGCAAATGTTGGTGCATAAACCTGTACAATAGTGATATTGATAAAAACAGCTCTCAAGTGGTGACTGGCCGGAACCCTATTAAGCGCCTAATATGTCTTTATGAACTAAAAGTCCAACTATATACTCGTGTCTGTCCTCTTCTACGCTGATGTATACATTGTATGTCATCTTTTGTCATCTGACCAGTAAGCTTAAACTTTCTTCTTTCAACATGCACCGGTATTTTTCTGTTGCACCGGTATTTGTCAAACTCAGGACATCTTTCTAAGAGGGCTAGGAATTAAAATTATATATACTTTTGTAGTACTTGTTTAGTGCCTTTCAAAAAAGTTGCTTTTTGTTTTCTAATCATAAGATAAACCCCCAAAAATCAAATCTGAAAAGTGCTTGCCCATGGGAAAAATTGAATTTCCCGCAGGAAAATCAAGTTTCCCATGGGAAAGTTACGCGGCCACGGCCAATCCGCATGGCCATGGCCCGAAATGTTGCCCATGGGAAAATAAAAGTCACAATTTTAATAACTGTATTTTCACTAACCTAACTCATTAATACTCACTGCCCATGAAGGCCATACACAATTCTACTGAAAATAAAAAATAGAAATTATTTTAACATTTTTCTCATGGGCAACCATTTTTCGGCCATAGCCACTTTTTTGGCCATGGCCCGTGGAAAAAAATCCCATGGCCCAACTATTTTTCCCATGGCCATAAAAAATTTCAAAAAAAGTGGCCATGGCCCAAATAATTGCCTTCTAATATTAACTAAGAAAGCTGTCAATTAAACAAAAACAGAAAAAAAACATAATGACGTAAACAAAACACATTTTAGTACTTCTTTGTAATCAATCTATTCCGAAACTAAACATCAAATCTGAATAAGGAATTGACATGTGCTTGTTATTTCTCAAGTTTATAATATCCAAAGTTGGTCATTTTAATTGTCTTGGAATAAATAAAGTTGCTGATTTTAATTGCCAGCTTAAATGACCTAAACCTGTTTTCACAACATTTTTATGTGAAACTCGAAGTTGGCTTGTGACGGTCATTTTCAATGATGAAACTGTAGTAAGGATCTTGCAGCCATATCCTGCAATTAAATTTTTAATGAATTCATACCATTGATAATGCAATAGGGCCTTTTAAGTGTGTCTCCAACATCTTTGCAAAGTTTCAAATTGATTGCTACACTAGAGCAAGTGAGCAGGGGCTCACGTATACCCCCGGTCAGCGCCATCGCCTACAGAAAATAAACTTTACACGCCCATGTAGTCACATATCACTAGGTTCCATCAAGACAATACAAAATTAAAATTCACTTTTAACACAAATGGTATATAAATTTCAAACTCTGTGACCTGGACCTACAGTCAGCGGCAGCAGCCAGATAATGTCAACAAAACTGTTTCAACCTTGCAGTAAACCTAGTCACACATCAACAGGTTCCATTCAAGTATATTGAAAATATAAGCAAACAGATACAACTTAATACAAAACTTTAACACTAATGTTATATAAATCTCCAAGTCTGTGACCTTGCCCTTAGGTTTAAAGCGGCATCCAGCTGATGCAAATTAATATGTACCCTTTCTGTAGTAACACTAAGCACATCTGAACAAATTCCAATAGAAACTTTCAAATTAATAGAGCAAAAGCAAATCTTAATTAACACAAAACTTTAACAACTGTTGTACAATTTCCTAAGTCTGAGACCTTGACCTTAGGCCTGCAGCAGCATCTAGGTGATGCAAACTGATCAGTATCCATCCTGTACTAACACTCAGCACATATCAACAAGTTCCAGTAAAGGCTTTCAGAAAAACAGAGCAAAAGCAAGAACTTAACGCAAAACCTTAACGCATCTGTTATACAAATTTCTAATACTGATACCTTGAACTTTGGCTAGCAGCAGCATCAAGGTGATACACACTGATCAGTATCCATCCTGTGGTAACTCTAAGCACTTATGAACAGTCTCTGGATAACAGAAGCAAAAGAAAAAAACTAAATGCAAAACTGTAACGCAAATGTTAACTTACGTGCGGACGAACGAACGGACGGATGGATAAACAGACGGACGAACAGACGGAAAGACAAAAACTTTATAACCCTCGACATACTTCGTATGCCGGGGGTATAAAAACTGCAGAAGGGGCTGATTATACAAAGTTGCCATATTGTGATGGTAAAAGTAAAAAGTATGCAAAGACCAGGAACTGAAACAATCAAAATCCAAATCCAGCCCTCAAACCATAGTTGGAAACAACTAAGATTACAAATAATCAAGATACAGAGAACATATGGCCAACCGAGTGAGCAGCTTGTTCCCAAAAGGTGGCCACTCAGCAACCCAAACCGAACCAAAAATAATAAGAACATACATAAGGTAAAACCCTAAAAATTTCAAAGTTTGAAAATTTCAAAAAAAAAAAAATTCTCCTGTTCAAAAGGCATATGTTTGTGTCTTCTGTTTGTTTGAAAAGTCAAAGCAAATTTTCAGCACACTGTCAGGAAGAGTTGGATTTAAGGTGAAAATGTGGCTCAAATTTGGCCGTGTTGCACATATCTAAAAGAGTATCCAACTTTTGGATGTCCAGGAGTCAAATTGTGGACACTGACTGGAAATTTGTCACCTCAGTTACATGGCGAGTGGATGCAACTCCATGTTGATCAGCCATTTTTACGAAGGGAAACAATTTACGTGCTTCCTATATGTTTCCCTGAACTACAAAGACCTCCTAAAATGTGGTCTACTCTATAAGAAAAGATATTGCTTCAAGGGGAGCAAATTCATTTCTTAAAGAGTTGATCCCCTTTACAATGGAAGAAAAATTGAAAATTGTTTTTCTTCACATTCAGTGTTCAGTCAAAAAGTCTAAACTTTGGATGTCCAGGAATTTAATTTCAGAAAATAGAAATTTGCCACCTCAAAAAAGACTTTAAAGTTCATGGTGTCAGCTACATCTGCATGTTTATGGCCAATTTTCACAAGGAGGAACAATTCTTGTAAGTTTTTGTTTGCTTCCCTGAACTATGTAAACTGTCCATAATGGAGTCTGTTATGGAAGCTAAGATTTTGCTGCAGGGGAAGCAAATTCTTTTCTTAAAGAGTTAATATCATTGAAAATGGAAGACAAAATGAGAATCATGGCAGAGTTGCTTCCCCTGAAAGCGTATCTCCTCCTCTTGAGTCTCAGTCAAAAAGTCAGCCGAACTTTGGATGTCCAGGAAACTATCAATGTTGTGCTGTATTTCAGCCCTTTTTACAAATGGGAACAATTTTTGTCTCATTCCTGTTTGCTTCCCTGCACTTTAAAGCCCTTCCAAAATAGGACTTCTTTCGAAGGAAAGACATCGCTCCTAGGGGAGCAAATTCTTTTCTTAAGGAGTTGATGCCTATTGAGAATAGACGAAAAATTGAAAATGGCAGAGTCGCTTCCCTTGAAAGTCTTCACCTTGAGTCTACAGTACAAAAGTCTAGCTGAATCCCCTGATATCAGGGAGTTAACATATGGACAACCACTGAAAATCTGCCACCTCTAATTAAAATGTTTCATGGTGAAAAGATTCATCTCCATCTTTATCAGCCAATTTTACAAAGGGAATCAATTTATGCGATTTCTTGTTTACTTCCCTGAACTATTCCAAACTGGGTGTCTACTCTGGAAGAATAAACTTTACTCCTAGGGAAGAAAAGTCTTTCCATGAAGAGTACATCCCATGGAAGTCTTTAGTTCAATGGCTACCTGTATTTTAGATGTCCAGGAGTTGACCTATGGACACCCAGTGGAAATTTGCCACCTCAGGTACAAAGTTTCACGATGAATGGATGCCCTCCCATATTTATCAGCCATTTTTACCACAGGGAACAATTATTATGACCTCCTGTTTCTTCCCTGGATTACAAAGCCCTTCCAAAATGAGGGCTCTTAAAGTGAAGATTTTGCTCAAAGGGAAGTAAATTCTTTCATATGGGTAGATCCGCTATGAAAATAAGGGGAAAAATGAAAATGGCAGAGTTGGTTCCCCTGAAAGTGTTTCTCTTCATCCCTTGTCCAAAAGTCCAGCAGTATTTTGGCTACAAGATACTCGACCTATGGATATCTACTGGAAATCTGCCCCCTGAAAGAAGTTTTGATGTTACATCACAGTTTCAAAGTGATCCACTGCATCTCCATGTTTATCAGCCATTGTTTATAGAAGGGAAATTTTGTGATTTCCTATTTCCTTTTTGAAAACTTTCCAAATTGGAATCTACTCTTGAAGGAGAGATTTTGCTCCAAGGGGAGCAAATTCCTTTCTTACAGAGTTGATTCCATTGAAAATGGAGGAAAAATTGAAATTGGCAGAGTTGCTTCCCCTCTAAGTGTTTCTCTTCACCTTTAGTCTTCTGTCCAAAAGTGTAGTTGAGATTTGAATGTCTGCTGATTGACATCCAAATATGAAATTTTCATGTAATTACTGAGGTTGTGCCCAAATTTATGTAATAGATAACCTGAGTTTCCATTAACAGAGTTTTATGTATGTGGTATCATAAACAATCATGTGGTGTCTGGCTGATTCCATACAGGGTGTTGAATGGAGTACAGCAACCACCTCTTGTTCCTTGATATAACCAAGGTGGTCTCTGCTGATATATCAGCTCTGAAAACTAACAAACATGACTCTTGTTATCCATATTTTAGCTGAGATGTTCAAGTTAAAACCTTCTTGCAAAACAAGGTTTATTCAATTTTTACAAAAACCCAAAACAGTTGATTTTAAGGGTTTGTTAATGTTCAGAATAAGCATTGTAAGCTGTTATGCAAAAATAACGAAACAGGAGGGCCATGAGGACCTGAATCTCTCACCTGAGTAAAAAGGTCAAAGGTTAAACTAGAATCATCACTTTTGGACCAGCCAAATCGTTTGAAACTGTCAAAATATGCGAGACATTGGTTAAAGGCTGAAGAATAACCATGACCTCTACTGCTAAAAATGTTCATGCACTCATATATTTGACTGTCTTTACTAACTTTTCCTCTTAAATCTTCTCAATCCAAGGTTATCATTTGAACTATCCTGGACGAAAAGCTTCAAAACTTTCTATGAAATCTTATGTTCTAGAGTTTTCCCAAATTTGACCTTGTGGTAAAAAAGGTCAAGGTTATCATTTGAACGATCTTAGTAGTACTTGAGTACCCAATGCTACATATCAAGTTTCAAGACCATCTGTCAATTGGTTCTGGAGAAGAAGACTTTTAAAAGTTTTTACCATAAATGGGCAATGCGGCCATGTTAGTCATGTAACCTGGACCCCTTTATCAAATTTTTGTTCCTCAGCCCCTGGATGCTCTGTATGAACTTTGGTTACAATAGGCCCAGTGCCTTTTGAGATGTTTTGAAATAGTCAAAATATGATATCCTGGGCCAAAAGGGTCAAAGAACGACCTTGATCTCTTGCACTCACATATTTTCATGTACTCATATACAAATTTTCTGGCCAACATCTTCAAAACTTTCATCAAATCTTATATTCTTGCATTTTCCCATATTTGACCTAAATTGTAAAAAAGATCAAGGTCAACCCAAGGCCAAAATTTGAACAATCTTGGTAATACCTGAGTACCAGATACTACATACCAAGTTTCAAGGCAATCGGTCAATTGGTTCTGGAAAAATAGATATTTGAAGGTTTTTACCATACATGGGCATGGCAGCCATGTTGGGAATGGAGCAAAAATTGAAACTGGATGTGTTGCTTCCACTAAATGAGTTTCTCTTCACCATGAGGTATCAGTCTTAGGGTCTTTCTGAACTTTGAACTTCGAATGGCAGTTTTACGAAGGGGAATAATTTCTGTCTTCCTGCTTCTCCCCCCTGGACTACAAAGTCAAGCTGAATTTATTAGGAATTTTTTTATTAAGTTTCATGGTGAATGGATGCACCACCATGTTTTCTGCCGTCTTACAAACAGGAACTTTTTTTACCTTCCTGCCTGCTTCCTTGGACTATGAAGCCCTTATTAAATGGGGTCTACTCTTGAAGGAAAGATTTTGCTCCTAGAGGAGCAAACTCTTTTCTTTTAAACTTGATCGCTGCTGAGAATTGAAGAATAAATAAAAAACGGCAGAGTTGTTTGCCCTGAATGTGTATCCATTCACCTTGAGTTTACAATTCAAAAGTCAAGCTGACTTTTATATGCCTAGTATGTGATGAGATAAGGTGTGTGTACACGCTCCAAATTGCACACCTGAAACAGGGTGTGTGTTGATGAACTTAAAAATGCATGGTGGATGGATCACCGGCTTGTTTATTAGCTTTTTTCCAAAGTGCCATTTTTTGTGCCTTTCTGATTGCTTCCCTGTACTATAAAGCCCTTCAAAACTGAGGTCCACTCTTGAAGGAAAGATTTTGCAAATTCTTTTCTTTAATAGTTGATCCCCATTGAGAATGGAGCTATAATTGAAAATGGAAACGTTGCTTCCCTGAAATTGTATCTTTTCCATTGACTCTTCAGTCCAACAGTCGAGCTGACTTTTGGATGTCCAGGAGTTAAGGTATGGATACCCACTCAAATCTTGTCACCTCAAATAAAATGTTTTGACAGACTTGTTACTTTCCGTAGTGAATGGATGCACTTACATACATTCAGCCATTTAAGCCCATACAAAATGCCATTTTGATGGTGAATAGATGCATCTTGATGTTTTTCAGCCTTTTTACAAAGATGGTACCTTTTGCGACTCCTTCATTGCTAAAAACCGTTAACCCCAAAACAATCGACTAACCAACCTTTATTGCTTTTCTTGACTAAGAATGCCATTTTCTAGGGGAACGGATGCACATTATTGTTTTTCAGCCTTTTACAAAGGAGGTGTCTTTTGGGATTCCTTTAATGATTGCTTAAAATTAACTATGAAGCCCGCACAATATACTATTTTCATGTGAGTGCATCGACCTCCTGTTTTTCAGCCTTTTCACAAAGGGGGTACCTTTTGTGGCTCCTTTATTACTTTCCTGGACTATGAAGGCCAGACAAAATGCCATTTTCATGCTGAATGGATGCACAACCATATTTTCTAGCCAATTTACAAAGCGGAAAATTTCTGTGACTCCCTGTTTTCTATCCTATACTAGGAAGCCCTGTCAAAATGGGGTCCACCATAAGAGGCAAAATTTTGCTCAAAGGGGAGCAAATTCTGTTCTATAAATGCTGCTTTCCATTGAGACTGGATAAAATAGTGAAAATACCAGAGATGCTTCCCCCAAAAAGTCTATCTCTTTACCCTGAGTGTTCAGTTCAAAAAAACTAGCTGACTTGTGGATGCCTGTGGGTTCATCTGTGGACAGCTATTAGAATTTTGCCACCTTGAACAAGAAGTTTACACAAACTTACTAAGTTTCGCTTTTCCTGTTTCGCTTCCCTGGAATGAAAACCCTTTCAAAATGGGGTTTAATCTTGAATGAAAGAGTTTGCTCAAAATGTAACAATTTCTTTTCTTAAAGAGTAGAGAATATTGTGATTAGAGGTAAAATACAAAATTGAGTAGTTGCTTCCTGTGAAAGTATATCTCTTCGCCTTGAGTCTTCAGTCTTAAAGTCGGTTGAGCAGTTGAACTATGGACATCCTCTAGAAATAAGAATTTTTCATGTAGTTAATAAAGTTTCATAAGGAATGGATGCACCTTCTTGTTTTCCAGCTGTATTTACGGAGTGAAACATTTTTATTCAATAAATTCCAAATCTGATTGTTTTCCTTTCCTGTGGTGTTTATGTCTCCAAAGAACGTCTTTCCCAGAGAATATTTTCTTCCACATTGAACAAAAAAGACACGATGGGCTGCAAAATAAAAAAAAAAATGGTAAGTATAAACACATATATTCTACAAAAGGTGGTGTCTCACCTGTCAGTGCAATGTCACAGAACACTGCTAAACCATAAAACTTGAAAATTTATGCCACTGCAGAAGATGCCAGGAAAGAAATTCCTATAATTATGTCTTGTTTCTGCTAGACAAAAAGCTATGGTGGTGTCATTTTTATCACATATAAGCGACTGACAGGCAAAATAGTAGGAAGCTCTGGTAGCTTAGTGGGTTAAACACTAGCTTGCAGATCGAGCGGTTCCAGGTTCGATTCTCACTAAAGGTGGAAACCTTTCACTTTAAACAGGGCTCCATTGCACACAGATTTTAATTATCACCCTCCCATAATCCTGGTATGACTGGATTACTGTTGAAAAGATGTAAAACTGCAAGTCAAAGCAGTACCATCTGAATACTAGTCTATTTTTTTATGAACGAATTTTGTGGAATGCTATGTCACGCCTCTGCCGCACTTCCACATTATCAGAGATCATGGTGATAAGTAAGTGTATGCAAGTCTTGCTGAATTTACCTTATTTATTCCATCATAAAAACAGGGTTTTCCTCCGTTTCGAATTATCCTCATTATCTTAATCAGTCTTATAAAGTTCTGTTATAAGATGGAAGATGGGGTTTTCCCATCCAAAGCAATTCCACATAGGTATCTAGATGTATCTGTATGTATATGTAGATAAGATGGATCTAGATTTTTAGACTGTTTTGGAAGGGAAAAGCTTCCATCTTATAACCAAAGAAATATCATGGTAAGTATAAAATTGTGAAAACTGAAGATAACTGTTAACTTGTTAAGTCCAAGATTTGTGTTAACCTTTCTGGGCTGGTCATATCTCTGTAGCCTTATGTTAAAGACTTTCCATTATACAGTCAAACCTAGCTGCTTAGTGGTCACCTCCTTGAAGGGATCACCTGTCTTCAGCAACCACTTTTTTCTGGGTCCCTTAAACCAAAATACAGTGCAAATGAACCTGTATTATTGGATCACCTGTCTAAAGCAGCCAGTTTTTTTTCCTTCCCTTCGGTGAACCAATAAGACAGGTGTGGCTGTATATGGTTCATTTGTCTCTGTAGCATTGCCTTTGATGTGAAATATCTAAGGCCCCTGGGTCATGCCTCTGGGCGGGGCCAGGGGTCAAATATTAGACTTAGATTATAGCAAAGTTTTGCATTAAATCTTTTAGACTATTCATATATCTTTGCAACCAATAGCAGAGACTTTCTCCCTATGTCATTACCTTTAATATGGTTGAAAACCATTAGGGTCAGGCTTCTGGGAAGGACCAGCGGTCAATAATCATGACTGATCATGACTAGTCATGACACATCGTCGGACCTTCATACACATTGCTATGAAGTTTCATCAAGATATCCCAAAGGGTTATTATAAATTAGTTATGGCGTGCACATGACCTGCAGGAAAAAAATAATAAAAAGGGCATAACTTGGAAACTAAGAAAGGGGGAGCAACCATTATTATATGCGACACTTTGCCTAAACCTAATATACTTTCATGAAGATATTCGAAACTTTTACTGAATCATGGCGCGTACAAGAATGTTTACGAATGGACGGACAGGGCCATGCCATAATACCTCCATTTTTCAAATGTGTCACAGTTCCAAAACTACCTGGTCGTCTTGCCTAAACAAATTTGTTTAGCCATGATGACCAGGTAGTTTGGGAGCTAGCGGACTCCTTTTCGTTTGGTAACTGCCCCTGTATACAAGTTAACCAGGGATGAATGTGGTAGCTAGTGCACAAACGAAGTTTGCATCAGAAGGTAGACTCAGTCAGTTGTTCCCTTTGGCATATAGGGCTACTTGTATGCCAATATCTGGACACTTTGGGGATATTGAGGGTAGGATCCCCGAGTACCAGACAGAGAGATACCAACTCAGTCTCTAACTTAATCTGCCTCATGGTGACAAAGGGTGGTTTCCTGGTATGAATTTTCACACCACCTTTACCCAGTACTGAAGTTTGCATCAGAAGCTAGACTGAGTCAGTTGTTCCCTATGGCATACAGGGCCAACTTAAATGCCACTATCTGGACACTTTACGGACATTGAGGGTTGGGTCCTCGTGTACCAGACTGATCTTAAACTTTGTTGCAGTATTTGAACCTGACACAAAGTGTCTTCTCAGTTGACACATATTTTACCTTTGACCTATATTTTAGGTGCTCCTGACTTTGTAACATTTCATGTCCAAAATTACATCAACCCTATCATGTATAGTGTTTAAGTCACTTTTAGTCTGGTTGCCAAATGGAGATTTTGGGTGCAACCCAAAAAAATAGTCCGCACAAAATGTTTTTGCACAAATGTGTTCACCAACATGTCCGTACACTGAAACTGAATGATGCCACCTTGGCATCATTGGGGAAATTAAAATATTCAAGATGGCGTCCAAGATGGCTGCCAGGGGATAAAATCCTCAGTATCTTCTAAAGTATGTGGGCTAGAAACATACTTTAGGTGACTACTTATAGGTTTTCGAGGTTGACGAATCGATTAAGAATGTCAAAAATTATTTCAGACAAATCAGTTACAAAATGGCGGAAAAGATGGCCACCAAAGCATAAAAATCTCCATATCTTCTTTATTATATGGGCTAGAAACATGATTTTAGTGTCTGCATATAGGTTTTCGGGGTCAAGGAATCTATTAAACATGTTAGAATTTACTTTCGGGCACTAACTTACACAAAATGGCGGACAAGATGGCGGACGAAGCATCGATTACGGAGCTGAAGGTCTTAAGAAATGCACTTTTTGATAGCAGAATTCAGGCTTTAGAAAGTTTTTTTAACACGGAATTTTTTAATTATAAGATCTATGATTTAAAAAAAAACGAAGTCATAAAGACCTCATTTTGCATCTGATAGTGTTACTACCAAGGAGACCATGATGATCCATAAGAGCCCAGTCCAGGTATGGGCAGACAGCCCTGTCCAGAAAATTTCAGTCGCAACCGAAAGACATTGACAGCTCGATAATTCATTATTTTAAGAATGTCGTTTTTAATTGCTTTTTTTATGTTCATAATTCCATGCATGTACCTTTTGGTAAAGTAAATTGATAGACAGAGATCAAGAACTAATACAACCAGACCCCACATTCCCCCATCAAAACCAAAATACAAAAACGACAAATATTCGCAAAAGACAAGCATAGTAAATCGAATGAACAGCCCTTTCTCAGGCATTCAGTTACCCCAATTGAAAACAACAGTAACATTTATTTTACCTATTTTATCAGTGTTTCAAATAGGACAAAACAGAAAGCAAACTGGGCAGCTATAAGGTAACCATATTGCTAGAAGACCACAGACAAGCGGACACAAGAACACGTAACATTGAGGAACCAAAAAGGAAGTAACTAGTTTTACTTGGTCCAAACCCATGCCTTCTGCTTCTGCAGTGGTTCAAAACATTTAGTTAGCATTTTGTTTGCATGAAGGGTACCCAACCCATCAATGAATCATCACAGACAACAAATCAATCACGGATAAAACCTGTGATGAATCAAATATGAGGACTCGACAGAAACAACGTATTGCGACACCTGAAGATCCCTCCGAAACAACACCAATGAAATCCTGGAGCAAAAGAAAAACACCAGTAGAACCCTGCATGGCCAAGCAGTGGGGCAAAATTTTGATCTTGGCGCAAAGGTTTTTTTACTTTGATTGCTTAGCCGAATTTAAGTTTTGTAAGAAAAATCTTTTTTTCCCCTGACTTTATAGATTTATTTCCTTTTCTGTATATTAGCCTTTAAGCAAAGGGTAAATAAACCAGAAGGATAAAATTCCAGTTGTAACAGAAAAAATATCTTTACTTTGATCTTTTGTCAGGAGCTTAATAAAAATCACTTTCAGGTCTTTGATTTTATGCTGACATTATCTCAGTGTTAACCTTATAGCATATGGTTAGTTAGCGTATGGGCTGGAAGCAGGAATAAACAACTTTTGGCGACACAGTTTTAATCTGCCAGGAAACTGTATTGCAGTTTTGGAATATCCCTTTTAGAGATGGTTCTAACTCTACTTGTAGATCTACCATTTCTTTTCCAAATGCAAAGTCATTTATTCAGTTTCTATAAAGTACGTGCCCCGAGTTTGGGTACATACATGACCCAACGTTTACATATTGTATAGCACCTTAATATGTATGTCATCAAATATATGTATCTGTATTGCTACACCAACTGGAGAGGACAAATATAGGCAGTGCCTACGTCCAATCCATTGGCTCATGTATGTACTTTTATATATATGTTGCCATGAAATTGTGAATAAATAAATAAACGTTTACATATTTAAAACTTTTGAGGAATGTGAAATATTACATGAAAATACCAACTTATGTGTACTTCAGTGGTTCAGGAGAAGAGGACTTTTTAGATGAAACGGTGACATCTTGGGCCGGAAGCATTCCTACCAATTTTCGTTCTCTCAAACAAATGGAAGTATAACTATATATCAAATTATCCCAGTAACCTTTGCGCCGTTGGAGCAATGGGTTATTAGATTCTCATTGTGTCTCTGGCATAGCGCTATTATGAAAGGTCGGGCTAAATCTATCCTTGTGCCGTCTTTTGACCATCCTTGATTCTAGTCTGGTATGAGTACATATTTTTTGCTAAGTTGACAGATAGCCCTTTTCAGTTGTTGTCAGAGATAGGATTCAAACCCCCTGTTTTCTGTACTTAAGCCAACTACTCTGGTAACTCAAAAAGTGATTTTGCTCGGCCTAGCAGCTTTGGAGAAGAATCTGTTTGAATGTTATGGTGATCTAAGCTGACGGGTCTAAGAAGCCAGTTTATGCTATTAACTTTCCCGTAGCATTGCTCGGTCTATGAAGTCAGTTTATGCTATTAACTTTCCCGTAGCATTGTTCGGAAGATTTAGTCAGGTAAGAATACTTGCACAAACTGGCATGACAATTATGTACTTTTGAAGCTAAAACATTTTAAATATGCATATACAATTTGTAGTCAACTGTCTATAATCATGGGTAGTAGTCTCCTCTATACTTGAAAGAACTTGGAAAATACAAAAAAAATCAAAAGCTGTTTACAAAATTTGTTATTGCTTTGAAGTAAGTATGATCTTTTCTGACTTGTAAATTTTCCATACCGGCCAGAAGCTAAAACTCTGGCTGTGGCATGGCACGAACCTGCAACACTCACACCACTAGTGCCGACCATGAGCTATAATTTTGAACGACGCAAGCAACCAACAAATATTTTGTAAATTTTCCATACCGCCCAGATGCTAAAAATCTGTCTGTGGCATGGCACGAACCTCCGACACTCACACCGCTCATTGATCGCCGACCATGAGCTGTAATTTTAAACGACGCAAGCAACCAACAAATATATCAGAGTTTCTTAACCTGAATTTTAACTGAAAAAAGTAAAATAACAGAATATAACACATTTCTTGTAACCTTTAGATTGTTACTCGTAACAATAGCTTTCTGTAATGACTAAAGCTTTGTCAACGGGTTATCTGCCCTTGCCTGCACTAGGTTCTTGTAAACCATCTTGGCCCTCTTGTTAAAACACAGTTAGAATGGGACTTTTATAACTTCATTTTTATATTTAACAATTTTATACATGCAAAATCCTGGTTTCTAATACACAAACCAGAATTCTGCTATCGGAAAGTGCATTTCTCCGACAATTAGTGCCGTGACCGTTACTTTGTCCGCCATTTTGTGCAACCGGTTTGCTTTTAAGTCAATTTTAACATGTTAAGCAAATTCCTTGGCCCCCAAAACCCATATGTAGACACCAATATTATGTTTCTAGTCCGTATACTAAAGAAGATGTAGAGATTTTTATGTTTTGTCGGCCATCTTTTCCGCCATTTTGTAACTGATTTGTCTGAAATAATTTTTAACCTGCTTAATCGATTCCTCGAGCTCAAAAACCTATAGGTAGCCACCAAAAGTATGTTTCTAGCCCTTATATTTAAGAAGATATTATGAATTTTATCCCTTGGCGGCCATCTTGGACGCCATCTTGAATATTTTAATTTCCCCAAGGATGCCAAGGTGGCATCATTTTGTTTCTGGTTAAGGACATCCTAAATAATAAGAATCTGCATCAAACATTTGTGCGGACTATTTTTTTGGGTTCTCGTCCCGGCACCCAGACTATTTATATTTAATAATAATGCATAGTCAAACCACAAGGTGTAAAATTTCTTCAACTGGCCTACAGGAATGTTGATCTTATTTCTACCCTTGACCTGCTTTCCTTTTCCGCTTCTTAAATTTTTTTTCATCCAAAATTAGGTTGATCTTTAAGTGATGATTTACATGATGTAAGTCAGGTTCTCTCCAGCTCTGATGCCTTCAATCATCAAACCACTTAAAACCAGCATATTTTCTTTTTCAAATGCTCTCTAGGAGTGTTGCACTTTTTCTACCTTAGACCCATTTTTCACCCTCTGATGACTTTGTAAAATTTCAGTCCCTTCAGTCTCTTGGATAAAATCATTATGAGAGTACCTGTTCTTCCGCTATCAGTGTGAAACTTATGTTCAGGGATTATGAATTACTTTAAACTTCAAATCTGTGTATTGAGATGGATAAGTCTACAGTGCAGACCCAGATCAGACTGCCCCTCTAAGACTGCCCCTAAAGGAGCAGTCTGATCAGGCTCTACACTGACTGCTTTCTATCAGTATCCTCTTGACTCAATATTGCATTGCATATTATGCATAACAAGCAAATTCGACGAATTTATGTCCCCCGCCTTGGAAACTAGGTCTCCACTGTATATACACTTAGTGTTTGAGCTGGAAAAGCGGCTAAGTTAAAAATGTGAAAAAGTATTAAAAAAATAATGTGAGGATTATATCCAAATCAAATGCATATCTTCAGACCATGATCAAAACACGTGTGAAGTTTCAAAGGAATGGGCATAAAACTGTAGGAGGAGTTAAACACACAAAGTACCCACTATCTATTCACTTTGATAGTAAAAATGTATGAAAAAGGGCTAAGTTCAATTTGCAAAAAAGCAATAAAAAATAAGGTGAGGATTATATCCAAACCACATGCATATTTTCAGACCAAGACCAAAATACCTGTGAAGTTTCAAAGGCATCGGCATAAAACTGTAGGAGGAGTTGCGCACACAAGGTACCCACTATCTAGTCACTTTGATAGTAAAAACGCCTAAAAAATGACTAAGTTCAACTTGTGAAAAAAGTGACAAGAAATAATTTCAGGATTACATCCAAACCACATGCGTATCTTCAGACCATGACAAAAACATCTGTACTGTAAAGTTTCGAAAGAATCGGCATAAAACTGTAGGAGGAGTTGCGCACACAAGGTACCCACTATCTAGTCACTTTGATAGTAAAAACGCCTAAAAATGACTAAGTTCAACTTGTGAAAAAAGTGACAAGAAATAATATCAGGATTACATCCAAACCACATGCGTATCTTCAGACCATGACAAAAACATCTGTACTGTAAAGTTTCGAAAGAATCGGCATAAAACTGTAGGAGGAGTTGCGCACACAAGGTACCCACTACCTAGTCACTTTGATAGTAAAAACGCCTAAAAATGACTAAGTTCAACTTGTGAAAAAAGTGATAAGAAATAATCTCAGGATTACATCCAAACCACATGCGTATTTTCAGACCATGACAAAAACATCTGTAAAGTTTCGAAAGAATCGGCATAAAACTGTAGGAGGAGTTGCGCACACAAGTACCCACTATCTAGTCACTTTGATAGTAAAAACACCTAAAAAATGACTAAGTTCAACTTGTAAAAAAGTGACAAAAAATAATCTCAGGATTACATCCAAACCACATGCGTATTTTCAGACCATGACAAAAACATCTGTAAAATTTCGAAAGAAACGGCATAAACCTGTAGGAGGAGTTGCGCACACAAGGTACCTACTACTTTAGGGGGACGGAAAGACGGAAGGACAGACGGACGGAAGGACGGACGGAATGCCGAAAACTATGTCCCTCCACTTTTCTTCGAAAAGGTGGGGGACAAAAAACTGTTCCATTTATAGGACAATTAAATATGGTAATTATTTTAGGTCCATCTTTTAGAGTTTCTATGGAAAAGTGTAGTCCCAAGAATGGTTGAAAAGCAAATAGTTACTCACCAACAGGAATAGGTTCTGAAGTGTCTTCAATGGAATTTGTCAAAATTTCAAAAACGACTTGCTTTTTCTGAAGGAGAAAAGAATGCCAAAGTTATTACTGATAAATATGTACACCTATTTTTACAGCTTAAAAAGAGAGAAATATTTGTCAAGTTATAAAACAATAGGACCATGAGATTGTGTAATGCTCCCCTGAGTATCCGGCTGATAAAAGACTACCAAAACACATTTCTGTGAAACTTTTCAAAGACTTGTCATTATGATCAGCAGGCTGTAACAGCCAATATTCCTAAGTTCTGAAAGTAAATCGCATACATGTGATGCCTCTCGGATCATCCGGGAGTCTCGCGGAAATGAAGTCCATCTCCCGCGCTCCCGGAAAGCCTTCAGAATCTCCCGGATGCTGAGTTTTCCCTTCATATTTTTTTTCTGATACCCCTTTTACAACGCCATGCCCGTTTTCCCTGCCAGTAAGGAGATATCCACCTGTGTATTGACCTGTATTCACAGCATCAAATATTGTTTTGACTGTGCAATAAACAAATACATCATGTCTGTTGACATTAATCCCATTATTCAGGTCACTAATAAACTCACTGACCCGTGTAAGAATTACCGACCAAATGTGTTTAAGAAGATATGTCACGTGAAAAGAAGCCGATAGCCCTGTTTCACAACTATACAAAATAAACATGCGCAAAACAGTCGGAGAGTTGTTTTCACGGCTTAGATTCCCTTAGACGCATAGACAACAAATGCAAAACTCTGTTTATGCTGCACAGAGGTGCAGGCTGATCGGTGTCTTCACTTGTCGCTCACTCCGTAAGGTACTTTTTCCCCTGAATGGCAAATGATATCTGGAGTATTATATATGGCCGATAACTTTGATCGTTAATGGTGTAAAAGTTACGCATGAAAGTTCTGATATTTCTGTCTTGTGCATCGGTATAGTTTCTGTCAAAAACAGAATTTGAACATTGTTATATACATTTTTATCAGTTTTTACAGCTCTGAGTACCTTTAAACAAAACTTATTTGTTTATGAAAGAAGATAAGTAGATAAAACTGATATAGAAATTTCAAGGGAGGCAAATCTGTATGAAATCTCAAGTATACCCTTTTGCAAAAGCTAGATTCTGTGCCAGACAGATACCAAACAAATGATACAAATAACAGTAATATAATAATAAATGAATAATTATAATAATTAAAGAAAGGAGGTGTTTTTTTGTGGGGGGGGGGAGGGGCTGAGGGAGTAACTCAAAAGTAAACTAAACAAACTATACTAAAGTTCATGTTCTGTTTTAAAATAAAAAAGATACAGTAAAGTACGTGAAACGACGCATCAAAGTTGCCGTCAAAACGTCTCCCTCATGGAGAACTCAGTCTCCCTGAAATGAAATCCAAATCTCCCACATGTTCATCGGGAGTTCATCACATGTATGCGTGTGACCAAAACTATCTTACACTCTGCGGCAGGAGAATTGATGACTGGTCATTCCAGGGGAACGGCTGCGGTTGGTCAATGGTGTAGATTAACTTTCAGTGTCTAATTTGACGAATAGTAGGACAAGAGCCTACTTTACTTGCCCTAGGTGTGGGTAGGGGTGGTTTGGACTTTTTTTTCTCTCACCTATCTTATGTCTCTTCTTTCTCCCTCTCTCTGGCTTAATATAGACTGAAATACTGTCTCAAAGACCCGTTAAACCCAAAACATTAAAGTTACCAACCAACCAATTAACCAACAGTGGGTATTCCATGAAGCGCGTTTTGAACAGATAAAGAGCTTTGATCGAGTTTTGAAGACATGCAAAACAAAAATAATAATAATGGTACCGCACCTATGGTTGGAGGTTGTAAAATCGTAGGAGTTGTAAATTCGTGGCTGTAAGTAATTTGCATAAAATTCATGCGCAAAAGAAGTTTCACTAAGTGTTTATTCTTCTCCCATTCAACCATACAAAAAGGTTTTACGTATTTCATTACAAAAGCAAATGCCTAGAGCCTAAATAGGGAATAATACTTCAAACAAAGTTTGACCAATTGCTTTTATGCCTTCCTTTGCTATTACTTATTTGCATAACTGAAAAGCGGCCATTTTCTAATCTCGGATATCAGCCTGAGAAAACATTGCAATGATTACTGATTTTGTATCTTTCTGTGATCAATTGGTCCTGGTATGGGTGCAAAATTGTATTGCAAAATTGTTCTCTTATTCGATTATGATACCAGGGGTCCTTATCTGCTTTTTCTTGAAAAAGAAAGTGTTAAGGGTAGGACTGATTTTTCTGATCAATTCCGAAAAATAATAATACGTCACAAACGTATTGGCTATAATTTAAATGTTATGCGACAGTCTGCATGCTTAGTGATTAACCCAATCACGGTTGATAACTTTGCTGCACTCTTTAATTGCACACCGGGGGATCGGTCGTCAGACTCTATGATGGCCCCGACCTAAAGCTATATATTTTAGTTGGTTGGGACCGGAGCCTTTTTGTCTGTTGCTTGGTCCACCGGGGCTCAACTGGTGACCTCTTTTGCTTCAGATTTCCAGTGGGGTCGTTTGGCAGGACAGGGATCTCCACCTGTCAGACGGCCCGTTGTATCTGTTGAGTCCTCGTCTTTGCTTTTTCATGGTGTTGAAATTTGATTTATGTGTTTACCGTGATGATTCATTGACGAGTTAGAGGGTTATCATGCGAACCGAACAACCAACTAAATGTTTTGTACCACTTCAGAAACTGAGGGTGAGGTTGGGCCTGTAAAATCGATTTAAGCCCCCCAGTAATTCATTACTGACCGTTCCAAGGCGGTAGTTCTGTTGTGGTTCTCTGTTGCCTGTTTTTGGTGTCAGAGTTTCTGTGATGTTTTACCTTATGTATGTTCTTATTATTTTTGGTTCGGTTTGGGTTGCTGAGTGGCCACCTTTTGGGAACAAGCTGCTCACTCGGTTGGCCATATTTTCTCTGTATCTTGATTGTTTGTAATCTTAGTTGTTTCCAACTATGGTTTGAGGGCTGGATTTGGATTTTGATTGTTTCAGTTCCTGGTCTTTGCATACTTTTTACTTTTATGTTCTGAGAGTAGCACTGAATCCAGGCTCATTTTTTTTTCAAAGAGAACAGTCTGTGCATACCATTAGTTTGTATTCAAGCAGATATACCCATACAGTGATATGTAGTGAATTTCAACTATTTCTGTTAAAGGGTTATGACGCTACAGTTATAAATGTGTTAGTTGTAGGAAATTCAATATAGAGCTTTATGAATCCTGTTTGAACGGATGGGTATCTTCCTTTAATTATAAATATCTGATATAGATTGGATTATGTATAATCTGTTTAACCAAAAAGTTCCCAAAAGCATCTGTGCAATAGAAAATGATAAACACGTGACCCCACGTGGGTACGCCGACTTTTTATCACGCGGCGGAACACATCCATGAATTTACAACCCAGTGATATTTTTTTTTAAATAGATCACCAAATCTCACATGCGGATGAATTTTCTAACATTGAAAAGATATTGCTTTGCATCGAAACTGTACCAGGTAATTTATCTGGTGTTGTGGTCTAATTAGCTAATGAGCAAATATCAAGAAATTATTTGACATGTGACTGACACGTGATTTAGTTCTTACATCCACAATTTTACCACCTTCTAGGCTATCATACTCGGCCGAAAAAAGTGGTCCGGCCTGGCCGTATCGCCGACGTAGTCCTTGCATGTCCAAAGAGAATCATTCATCAAGACTGAACTGAAGTCTCACTCACTAAAATATCTAACAATACTGAGCTTAAGCGCTTAATGCTATTACATACCAGGCTGGCGAAAATATAAGCCTGGCGAAATTTTATTACATGAGTAAAATTACAGACTCGGTTTGGCTAGTCTCTGTTTCAGATCTTCAGTTGTTGGTTCGAATATGGAGATAGTAGATGTAAAAATCTACAATTTTAACTGCACAGTTTGTGAAATAATGTCTTAATTCCAAATTTTCTGAGAATGGCGCGTCCAGTTTCTCCTGCTTCGAACAGAACCTTTCTTTCTTTCTTTGTCGTATTTCCAGCCTGTGTAAGGCGCACCTCCTTACAGAGCAAAAATTTCAAAAGTAATGCACAAGTTAAAATACAAAGTTAAAACAGGATAAAGTCATGCACAATCAAAAAAATCACTAAATCTGCTGCCACAAGACACAAAATGCACTCTCATAAACACGCCAATAGAACAATAGAACACGGGTGAATAAAACGCCCCAGGCTAAATGCAGGTATGTACTGTTCCTCGATTGTCACGCGAATCCGTATTGGTATCTTCGTTATACCTATCCGAGAGTATGACTATTTGATAACCAGTG
The DNA here is from genome assembly GCA_963989385.1 of Ctena decussata. Classification (NCBI taxonomy): domain Eukaryota; kingdom Metazoa; phylum Mollusca; class Bivalvia; order Lucinida; family Lucinidae; genus Ctena; species Ctena decussata. Next base: position 35,789 of record OZ022503.1, on the reverse strand, counting down.
CTTTGCCGATGGCAATTTAGCTTGACAGCATGATACAGTCATTAGTTTGTAAAATCCACACAGGCCGTTTTAGGGTGTGTTGTTTTTTGCCGGAAACAAACACGAAAGAAATGTGTGTGTGTCTGTGGGTGGGTGGGTGGTCGTGGGGGTTATGGGGTCATCAAAACTCATTTCTCTGGGAAGGCATATAATTGAGCCGGTGGGTGTGTTCGCCCATTGAAGACTCAACTCAGCCTGGACATCCGTCCAGTCTGATCAATGTCGTCGCTGTGCGCCTAAAGAGTAGCTAAGGGTCTAAGCTAGCTCCATGCGGACAGCGAAGACTGATCAGACTGGGTGGATGCCTAGGCTGACCCAGTAACCTATATAAATTACTCTATAATATAGGTCAATGGCTGACCTGAGTCTGCGCTGGGCGCACAACCACTTAACTGGTTTTCTCATGTCGCGACTCATGTATCTTGGTCTACCAGTAGATAATTGAGCCGCGACACGACAAAACAAACAATGTGGTTGTGCGCCCAGCGCAGACTCAGATCAGCCTGGGTATCCGCCCAGTCTGATCAGAGTCTTCGCTGTCCGCATGAAGATAGCTTAGTACCTTAGCTACCCTTTAAGCGCTTCGCGAAGAGTCTGATCAGCCTGGGTGGATGCCCAGGCTGATCTGAGTCTGCGCTGGGCGCACAACCACATTGTTGGTTTTGTCGTGTCACGGCTCATATGTATTTTTCACTAATTCGGGGCAAGTGATAAAGACTGGGAGAATGGCAACCTGACTAGAAAAGTAAAAAGAAAAAAAAACAAAAAAAAAAACGATGCTCAAGATGGTAATTTTAGCTGGGCAGTGCGTTTAGTGCCAGGAAAATGGTAGGGAACTCTTGATGAAAATGCTGTGATAAGTGGTTATATTAAATGAGCACTTTTTTCAAGACAGTACAGTGAACATAACGAAAAAGATGTACGTTTTTAAGGGAATCCAGTTATCAATTTTGATATTTTGACCACACTGTTAAGGGTGTTTTGCAATCTTTTGTTTAAACATCGGTACCAAACCGACCAGCAAGCCCCCCCCCCTCACCTCCCCCCCCCCCCCCCCCCCCCACACACACACACCCAACAGCGCGCTGCTAGCGCTTGAGCAAATTCAATTCTCTGACTCCCGATGCGAAGGGAGGCAACAATAAAAAAATGGCAGAGTTGCTTCCCCTGAAAGCGCAACCATTCACATAACTGCCGAAATCTTGCTACTGGAAATGTACGGACGGACAATCGAAGCCCCGTTACTGCGGCTATAGATCTGTTCCGCTGAGGTGCGGGACTTGAAATACTACTACTACTACTACTGGAAATTTTATGAAATGCATGGAGAGGTAAACAGCACTGTGTTCCTTTGCAGTCCCGCTTGTGTTATGTTGAAAATAGGGTCTGTAACCAGACATAATTAAAAACAAAATCACGAAAAAAAATCAACCTGAAAGGAAGTGTGAATTGTTATAAATGTAATGTCCAAATAGTTTATCTTGGGTTACATAACAGGTGAAAATGGAGTGTCTGGTTCCATAATTCACAAGGAACATAACAGGCACGTGTCGTTTTAAATTTCGCTGTAAGCCGGATGTTAATTGGATTTGCTGATAAGACAATCGACAGAGAAACCCTATCATTTATTCAAGACTTCAGAAATAATATACCGCCTTGTGTGGATTTGCTTTTAATGCGCCTGTGTCAAATAAAAAAAATGGTTCAGTCTATATTTTATTGGCATAAATTAACGTGTGTACTGTAATAGAATTACATAAGTAACGGGTTTTGAAAGTGAACAAAATGCTAATAGCATAATGCTTATGTATAATTCACAATTATAATCATGGTGTTAATGTCATTCTCCAAGAAAATCATAATTTGTAAAATGCGAGTAGTACAATAAATTAATGATACCAGTCACTGGAATTGTTTTCAAGTTTCATTTAAGGATTTTTTCTCCTTCTGTTCAGTCTTCTTGTTATCATTTATACTCTCATAAATAAGAAACTATGAGATGCGCGCAGTCTGATCAGGATGTTCCCTGTTCGCATCAATTATAATACAAAAATGAAATTGTGCGACTTGATCGGGATTTTCACAAAACGAACATTGCTCGAGGTCCGTTTTTGCATGACGTTACCTTGGCGTTAGGAATAGAAACAGAGGTAGGGGGGAAATCGGTAAAATGGGAAAAGTTCTTGAAGGCTTATGCTTGGGGGTTTTTGTTATAAATAAATAAGACTATAATAATGATAAGCTGTGATGCGATACGAACGAGTGCGGCGTGGGCCTCTTTCAGAATTAGCATTTATGTTTTTTTTTGTTTTGTTTTTTAGATCGGATGACATTCCAGTTCGTTGTATAATCGATTTGGTATGGACACAATTTGATTCCCTCCCCAATCCAACCGCGGCACACACACATACACTTTCGAAACTTCACAGAATTTAAGCCTGGTCACTCACCGCTTTCTGGGTCTGCACTGTATGTCACGTGGTATTAGGAATTACGAATCTCGTTTTACATATAGCTACAGTTAACTTTAAATAATTGGTTCCAAATACCATTTGATTTCTGCGCGCTCCTTATCTTTCATTTTGGGCATCGATGTATCCAATATTTTAATTTGTGACGTCACGAAATGGTATCCAAAATTATCTTTGAATATCCATAACTAGATGTTTGGATATCCGTACGGACCCGTACGTCTACGAACCCGTACGGTTAGCCAAACCATCCCGGCTACACTACATGTTTGTCCGCTATGATTCGTCTGTTTATCACTCGTCTATTTCAGTTAATCGAGCGATTAACAGTCAGATGTGTAAACACGCGTTCTGCAGAAATGCCTTTAAATGAACTGTTATATCTTAAAGTCTCCGTAGTCCTATAAGTGATAAAACGTCTAAACTCTAATCATTGTAAAATCGCGGTTCAACCTTCGCGTTTGGTAATAAAAATGGGTTGATAAACATACCGGACGGGATAGCCAATGGGGCTCCACGCTTGTACATTGCATTTATACCATTTTATTCAATTTAATGAAATCGAAAGTAGATCATCATAGTTACCAACACAGTGGTTACCAACTATAACGACAAAACAAGTTTTCATAACCTTTTCATGTGAAGCTCAAGGATGTTTTATTTGTTTAAAGCTGGCTAGTCATGGTCATTTACAAAGACGAAACTATAGTGAGAGCTTGCAGCGATACCTCATGATATTTTTTCATGCTGATAGAGCAATGGGGCCTTTAAAGTAAACTGTTAGCGAGTAAAACAGCAGACTTAGCAAATGGAGGATACTTTTTTTAGGGGATACCAAATATATTACCTCTTATGGGTTGGAATTGCTGATATTTTCAACACATGAGATGAAATATTTTTTTATATTTACAGAAAAGTTAGCATTTTTATCTGTTTAGGAGAAACCGGAATACAGACTTTTTCAAAATCAAAATACTTTTACTGGTCATTTTTTCATTACTTTTGCTTTGCTCAGCGCGTTTGGTGGGTACAATATTGAGGTTGCACGCAGTTTGCCCCTGTAAAATAATTTATAGTATAATTTTAATGAATGAATACACAAACCGGCGATTTAAGAAAGCCGCTTGCAGCTGCCGTCGGCTAAAAAAATGATGTCAAATTGTGATATCAGCTGCTCGATTTGATGTGTTTTATGTTTCGTAGCATAGTAAGATTCATGGGTTTACATTTTCTTCCAAAAAAAAATCAAGCAATTGAGAGGTCTAATTATGAGTGTCATAAAAACCATATCGCTAACTGAAAGCAATATCGTGTCATTGGGATGACGTGATGCTACATAAAAATAAATACGTCGTGTTTTTACTTTTTACTTTGGAGCGTTAGTGGAGGTTTGGGCGGGGGTGGGTAGAGGTGTGTGTACGGGGGAGGGGGTGGTATATTAAAAAATCCGCCTCCCCAATGTCAAAATCGTTCCGACGCTCCTGTAGATCCATGTCTATTATAATAAACAAAATTAGGTAGTAGTACTCGAGCATAACTAAGACCAAGTAATTTGCGTTTTACTGTAAATCCATGCATTCAAATGTCCACACATATCAACTGAGGAATATGGACTGGAATAAGACTTACCTGACTATGTGAAAAACGTCCAAGGGCAAACACGGGTCTGGACCCGGGACCTGGTAAAAGAAAACGAGAATTCGAGCAAGCGGACAAAGGGTGTTCTGAAATGTATAGCAAACGTACTCATCCCAAACGTCTAATGCACCATCTAGTCTCAGACAACGTTTGTGCGATATGGTAACTTTTTGGTGATAAATGGTAGGCGGGTCCTAACTGAAGGTAGAGTTGTGAATATATAATCGGTGATATGATTGGTTTGATTTGTCGCTAATCTGCCCCCCGGCAGCGTAACTGTTACGGTAGTGTGCGCTAAATGATATTGCACACGCCTGAATAAGTGTGTTTAATGGAACAATAGACGGACACTCGGCGCTAAGTGTGTGCTTAGGACATGCAACTGATTTTAAGTTTGCTTAGTGAAACCGGAATCGGATGATTCCACGTCGGCGAGCATGGTAATATGATTTTTACTTCAAATACTTCAACTCTACCTCTGTGTTGATCAGTTTCTACCAGGTCCCTGTTTTTATAGTGCGAAATCAGTAGAGGATTTATAGAAATAACCCTAAATATTGGGACGATAGGATAGACCCAGATCAGACTGCCCTAAAGAATCCTTCCGATCGTAGTGTGTCTCTTTTGCCTGTGTCTCCCAGCACATTTTTGCACATCGCCAGAAACAAAATTCATTTTTTAGGTTACTTATTAAAGTTTCATACAATCTGCCAGTAGTCCTCCTCTTCGAATCACGGACAGACTCTGTGCCAGAAGGTGCGTCTTATTTATGGATTTGTTCCGATATATATCGTTGAGACTGGAAAAACACACAAAAAAACATCGTTCTCCCGGGTCAGGGTACCGATTATAGCACCAGCGGATCTCGTCAAGGTCACAGATATTGACACCTTTAAATTAGAAAATGTCAGTCAGACAGCCACGCCCTTTCCTATTTATGCACAATCCTGATGTTAAAATCTTCTTAATCATCTTAAGTATAAAATTTTATTCGGCACTATCTCTTGCTAGTAACAGCTTGCGTGGTAAAATGCCTCAGTAAACACACAAATCTTACCAAGGGAATTATCATTACTGCAAGAGACTTTATAACCCTGCCTAAGGGGAAATCAACAGTCCATGTATGTTCTTTTATCCTTACGTACGGACCTAATATGACAAATTTAATTTTGATATTTTACATACTATTCATTTCGTTTCTGCATACATGATTTTAGTATGAATATTCAACAAGTTATATGAGATATGAGAAACATATATCGTAATGTTGTCATGTTCCAGTTTATCTAACGACAGCTATCTTTTTTTTTTTTTTTTTTTTTTTTTTGAAAACTTGAGTAAATGCTAAAATTGTGAAATTTTATGGTCGATAAAATTTTGCGAAACACTGACAGTTATTTACAAAAAGTATGAATACTATAGCATTGTTCCATCATGACTTAAATTTCTTCGAATGTCACATTGATTTACGATACCCAAAAAAAACAACAACAAAAATTAAATAAATAAAAAAAAAATAAAAAAAAAAGAATAAAATAAAAAAAAATATATTAAGAAGGCTATACCCTCTGTGTCACACTAGTCACTGGTTAGATTTTTGCAACTTGCAAACTCTTTGGCAACCCGAGGCATCAATAATTCTTTCTGTAAAACGGATCAATATGAATTAAAGTTTAAATTTTAATATAAGTTGAGAAAGTGGTCAAAGTACCCAAGTCCCGGGCAAAATTGTATATCATGGAGTTTAACATTGGCAATAATCTTTCCGAAATATTAAAAAAAACAGATATGGACTAGGCTATAAAACAGAGGTGTGATAAGCGATTAGTGAACATCCCGGGAAAGCATCACCTTCCTATACGCCCGCCATACCTATGTATCTGTGGAATATGAAAATCCTGTATTTAAAAGAATCAACATATCCAGCAGGCACATGACGTCAAAATGACGTCGATGCGACGTCAAAATGACGTCGATGCGACGTCAACACTAAGTCATTTCAACGTCGTGTGTCCGCTGGGTATCGTTTACTGGTGATACGTCCTTGATCTAGCGGAAGTCCAAAGACAATCATTCACCTAAAGCCTCATGTTTGAGCTGATTTTACCAATGGAATAATTCAATAAAACCAAGGTCTACCTGAAATAATTATATTTTCAACTGTCAAAATAATGTTTGATTTGAACAGTTCTAGCCACACAAATTATACCATCATTGTTGACATGAGGCCGAGTTGACTCGGGGCCGAGTTGGCTACGTGACCATTCGGACGTCTCGGTCTTTTTCTGTCTCGGCACGCGGGATTTACATTCACACGGAAAGATGTGAAGTTGAACAAAATATTGTTTGGTCTTCTTCTATTTGAAAATTGCTTTCACAATTCCTAGCTGCATTGTAATAAATGATAGTTATATTAGCAAGCGGTGACATGACTTCCCGTAGGATGATGAATACATTAGTGAGTATAATTTATCTGTTTATTAGTATTACTGATTTGTACTATACTTCGGAGTGCACATAAACCCGCAACAGCAAACTTTCCTCGCAAAAGTAGACGCTATATGCCCTTTCCAGGGTTGAGCGTCTATAAATAACTTACACATTCATTCCTCGCAAAAGAGTTTGAGATGTATTGAACTTCTCACTATAGTGTTATATCGTCCCGGTATGTGTTTCCGCGCTTGTATGTGTTTCAGAGCCCTAACTGTAATCATAAATTGTACATGGTAGGGCATTCACACTGAGAAAATTTATTGATATCTATATTCTGCAGCGGGTCTTGTTCCTCACCATAATAAAGAATGACCAAAACTATCATCTGGGTGAAAAGAATTTAAAAATCAAGACCTGATGTGCTTTAAATAGCCATTTTTCTTAATGCACTTTTGTTATGGTTGTTGTGACCCTGAAATTTTTTAAACTGGCAAAATTTGTGAGAAAAACTTACCGTCAGTTAAAGGTATGCTTTATATTTTTAATATCATGCAATAGTTGAGGTTCACTGAAAATATGTTAGAACTTTTCAAAAATGGTTTTGACAAGAGGGTCCTTATATCCAAAAGAAGCGTTTAGCACTACCAGTAAGAAACGGTAGGTTGTATTGCTTTATTTACAATCTGAGTTGTAAAGAGCAAAAAATTTTTTCTTTTGCAGTTGTGTCACCAGGTCCAGTTGTAACACAATGTGCATATCAGTCTTTAACACTGAAAGTTGGAACTTTGCAGAAATTTCCAATTTGAGGCATAGGGGGTTGACAAGTTTGAAAAAGGGTGCCATTGCTCCAGAGGTTGTCATGCTATCTGAAATTATAATCACCATCTCAAACAGGATTGATTAATGATCGATACCTTTTCTTACATGGTGTCAACACTTACTCTTGAAATCCATATTTTCTCCCCAGCAAATAAAATAAAATTTTATTTTAAAGTTTTAAAAAGGGCTCTGAAACACATACCGTGCTAGAAGGATAAGTAAAAATAGGTAGTCCCGTCAAATACAACCTTCTGATTTTAATTCTATACAATATTTCATGAGGACAAGCGAAATGGTAGGCTAAACATTGCAGAGGACTTTAAATATGTTTTTAGGCCAGCCTTGCTGCATATGCATTAAAGAAGCTGATTTTGATCTTAAGGGCTCTGAAACTGATGTCGCTGTGATATTGATTGCCTAGAACTACTTCTACTTCATTGCTGCCCAGGGCATAAAGCATCACAGGCAAGTGAGATCAGCAAAATGGTTTAAAACATCCACATATACAGGTAAAAAAATCGCTGTGACACAGAGCTTTCCCTGACACAGCCATATCTATGTATCTGTGGAATATGAAAATCTGGTGTTTAAAAGAATCAACCCATATCTTCTTTTTCAAAGGCCCCAGACAGTTTTTATGCCCCAACATCATATGATGCGGCATTTAGTGTTTCGGTTGTGCATACATGCGTACGTTATTACGTACGTCCATACATCTGTACGTCATCCTGTTAGACTCGGGTTAAGATTTTTGTAAGAGGTAGATTTTAAGGTACCTATTATTGTAGCAACTGGAAATTTTGTATGAGTTTTTTTATATCTATAAGAACAACAGGAATACACAAGAATCAGGGCATGCTGATCCATATGTCACGGTCCACTGACTTCTGACTTAGGCTAATTTTGCAAGGTAAAGATTTATGTAAGAGGTAGATTTTAGGGTTCCTATTACTGTAGCAACTTGAAATTTTGCATGAGGGTTTATATCCATTAGTACAACATGAATTTACAACAAACAAGTCATGGAGATCATAATTTATGTCACGGTCCACTGGCTTTGAACTTAGGCATATTTTGCAAGGTTAAGATTTTTGTAAGACGTTGATTTTAGGGTTCCTATTGTTGTAGCAACTTGAAATTTGTATGCCGATTAACATATAAGTACAACAAGAATGTACAAGAATCAGGTCATGATGATCCATATGTCATGGTACACTGACTTTCTTTCTAACCAGTTTCTGTAATACACAGTATTTACTATTTTGATTATATATGGACTCTGAAACTGCATAAAGGGCTTGAAACTGCATAAAGGGCTTGAAACTGCATAAAGGACTGGATTTGTATCACATTTCAATTGTTGGCTGACACTCGGCCTATGACTTATTATTTTACACAAGTCTGCCTCTATGAACCTATTTACCTTACAAGTGCCGGTACCTTCATGAAGGTACCATCATACTCTGGGCACTGGGCGGGGGCATCTGTGTCACACAGTGTACACATTTCTAGTTTGCAAATGGATCATCCAAAACGGCTGCCATTCGCCGGTACTAAAAATAGAAAAAGTATGAAACAGACAATATTTCATGAACTACCAAATGGATTTTGACCAAATATGTATCTTTCATTGAGTTCTTAATATGAAGGCACATAGCAGGTGGAACATAGCATTCCACGGAATTTTTGTCCTAAAACTTAAGTAAAATGTTCACCTCAGTGTCAAGATATGCAGAATCCATCACTTAACCATGGAGACTCAAGGTCATGGTCACAACTGAAGGTCATTGGACTGAGCCTTGAATTTCATGTCCGCTCCATAGCTCCTTTAATACTTGGAAGCATTTTCATTAACTAAAAAATGGTCAACTGCTCATCTCAGTGAGATGATGTGCAGAACCCATTACTCAACCATGCTGACTAAACATCAAGGTCACAGCTGACGGTCACAAGTTTCAGCCTTTAATTTTGTGTCTGTTTGGTATCTCTATTTACCCTGGAAGGATTTTCATCAACTATGCTGACTCAAGGTCAAGGGCACAATTGAAGGTCACAAGTTTGAGCCTTTTTTGTTTACCCCTGAAAGGATTTTCATAAAATGTTGGTCAAATGTTCACCTCAGTGAGATGATTTGCAGAACTCATAACTCAGCATGCCAACTCAAGGTCAAGGTCAATTGAAGGTCACAAGTTTGAGCCTTTGATTTCCTGAATGCTTCATATCTCCCAAACCCATGGAAGGATTTTCATTAAACTTGTGTCAAATGTTCACCTCAGTTAGACTGTATGCAAAACTTATCTTTCAACCATGCCGACTCAAGGTCAAGATCACAGGTTAAGGTCAACAGTTTAAACCTTTAATTTCATGTTTGCTCAATATCTTTACCCCATAGAGATTTACATTATTTTTCTTTAACTTGGGTAAAATGTCTTCTTGGTGAGAAGATGTACAGAACTCATCTCATTTATGCTGGCTCAAGGTCATGGTCACAAAAGCAAGAAAAGTCTTAACAGGGAAAGGGTTAAACTGATTGTTCCTTTCAACAACCAAAGGTAAGAACGAATGGCTGGCATGGTGTTTAATGTCCTTTTCAACAGTATTTCAGTCATTATAGGACAATGGAAAACTGATTATGAAAGGCTCAGTGCAGTGAAGCGCCATTTAGGTCCACAAAGAATTCAATTTCTGCCTCCAGTAGGATTCAAACCAGGTATTCCATGATCCAAAGTCAGGATAGCTCTCCTGACTTTGGATCATGGTTAGCTCCTGACTTTGGATCATGATTAGCTCTCCTGACTGGATCACGGGATACCCGGTTAGAATCCCACTGGAGGCAGAATTCTTTGCAGACCTAAACGGCGCTTCACTGCACTGAGCCTTTCATAATCACTTTTCCATTGTCCTTTAATGACTGAAATGCTGTTGCACTCGCTAAGCCGTCGCTTCTAAGTAAGTAATCAAAGTTATCACCACTCTGACTGTCATTCTACAGCGGGGGATATAGCTGTCATTCAGACTACCTTCTTGTATAGCTCTGAAGCTCCTACTTTTCTCCTACTTTTTCGTATCAAGTCACTTGAAAGCCAGCAACAGTGAACTTTATTTTTTTTTAAACTTGATCAAACTTAAGGTGGTGATTTGTGGTAAATACAAAAATCTGCATAAAACCATGAAAAATTAACGTACCTCCCTGAAAGTTTGCTGACTTCATATTTTTGTTGTTCTCTACAGTTTAGAATACAGAATAGAGGGTCATGCTGTTAAAAAAAGTGTTTTATATGGAAAAATCAAAGGGTAATTTTGTGCGCAGAAATCTAGAAAATTAACTTCATTCTTTAAAATATACTTAGTTCGGAAGTTTCCTTAATGCATTAAAAAGAGCGTCCTAGCAATTGTTTGTTGGAGGTGTCTCCTGCCAGCCAGCTACTGGAATACTGATGGAAAAATTGCATTTTGCATGGCATTATGACAGACAGCCATATTTTATTGCATTGAACATTTAATTAACTTAATAAACACTTGATTAACTTTAATTTTCTTTTTAGTCTGGATTTCAATATGAAAAAGCTGAATAGTAGTCCCTTTTTGTTTGGACATTGAACAGAAATTTAAAAATTGGCTGGGTATCCCTCATACACTATCATTTTAATTGTCATTATACTGCATGATTTTTATGAGGTTTGTCTTGTATACAGGTAGGTGTGAAAAGCCCTTTTTTATCTTAAAATTTCAGTGTGCATCAAATGAAAATTCTACAAAAATTTACCAGTTATCATCGCAATCTTTTCGACATGGTTGTATTTTTGCAGTTCAGTCAGACAAATTTGTTTAGCAACTTATTCTTTCTACCAGCGAAAATATTTTACAGATTCATATGAATCCACCATTATCATAAAGGCTTTTTGTGCAAACAAAATGTTAAATTTCATTGAAAGTTGTTAAGTAGTATTTTGAGTTAGTTCCCATGCAAAGTTTGATTTGAGTTACTTCCCTTGGAAAATCTATTTTTAGAATATCCTATTTTTTGCTTTATTTATTTGCAGATATTTTGTTAATGTAATATAATATGTATGTTACTCAACTTTTAAAAGAAATATTTAAATATACTCAAGAATTCCATGGAATATGATGTCACCTATTTAATTATTAGCATTTCAATAGCTGGCTGGTAGGAGACTTTTAGGTCTCCTGCCAGCCGGCTGGCAGGAGACTGTGTGTCTAGTGACAGCCGGCTGGCAGGAGACCAAAAAGTCGACCTCGCCTTATTTGTTCCAACTCTTTCACTTTTTTGTTAGGTAGAAAAAACAGTCACTTTTTCTCAAATGTCTGACCATGTATGGTACACTGCATGCATAAATTAAATACAGGTAGAGCAGTTATACCTTTATCATACTCACAGAATACCATAAAAATTCTATATATTTGGATAGTTAGGTCTGAGCAAATAGTGCAAACCCAGATCAGACAGGAGCAGTCTGATCAGGGTCTACACTATTTGCCATCCCATTTGCATTTTTTTAGGCACATTACTGCACTGTAAAACCAAACTGTTTCAATTTTAGGACAGTTATGGTAATTATTTTTAGTGTCCCAATATTTAGAATTTTTACCACCATTGACACAGGTGTGTATATGAAATAATGGACTCTACTGTGTATTTTAGCAAGTATTTGGACACAGAGCAGACCATTTTTTATCTGCTCAGCCTGAAAATGTGTGAAAAAAAGTGGAAAAAAATAATTGCTAGGACGCTATCCATATTAAATAACCTTCAGACCCTATTACATTTTTAATGGTTATTTTTCAGATTTTTGGGCACAAAATTACCCTTTGAAATTTTCTTATATAAACCCTTTTTAACTTCAACAAGTCCTGCATTTTTGGATTCTGAATCGCGAGAAACAACATAAAGAAGGCATCTGCTAATTTTGGGGAAGATCTGTTATATTTTCAGCATTTTATGTAGATTTTTACTTCGCCCCAAATCAGTGATTAACATCACCTTAACTCTTGGGCGAGTTTCTAATTCCGCCAAATTATACTATTTGTATTTTGACTTTGTCGGACTTGTACTGTTAAAGTTATCTCCCTTTTGTTGAAAGTAAAAGGAAATCTTGCTAAGTACATTTGAGATAGGCTGGTTGGTTGCATATTTTGTGTTTAATAGCCCTTTGAGACAATATTTCAGGCTATATTGGTCCATCTTCCAGAGAGGAGGAGAAAGAAAAGAGAAATGGTAGATGAGAGAAAAAATATCCGAACAACGCCCGCCCACACCTTCTGCAAGCACAAAAGGCCCTTGCCCTACTTTGATTCAAATAAGTAGGATGCATTTGCAGTGGAAGTTGTAACCAGCACCATTGCCCGACCGCCCCCATTTGAGCTAGGATCATGACATTAGGTATGTAGGTTTGGGATTAGATACGTAAGCGGATAAAGTTTTAGTTGAATATAAATCATCTCCTGCAGATGATATGTATCAGCCAAAAGCTTACTATCAGATCCTGATCTATTTGTTGTATACATGTATATATATATATACTCGCCAAAATAAGTTCCGCCACTATTTTAATCGTGATATTGAGGATTCCAGATATAATATTTTTAAGGTATTTTACTTTTCATTGGTAGCCCAAACAATTGTCCACAGAAAAGTTTTGAACATTTCAGTTTCCTGCTTGCATTATACAGAGTAACCTCCCATACCTAGTAAACAATAGAAACTGAGACTAGGCGTTTACTGCCGCCTTTTTCACTATATTTGGCACACAAAAAACAGATCCTTGTCATGCCTATGTATGGAGTATTTCATTACTTACTTTATGAAAAAAGAATGTTTTTCAGGTGCATAAATGATTTGTTTAGCTACGGGACAATATATAACATGCATATAGCTGAACGGTATCTCGTGGGAACAAATAATGGTGCCAAAAAAAGCTAGTTTTTTCATTGTTAAGCCGTTGCACTTCAATTTGAGGCATTTTTCAACAAGAAAATGCATTGTTTTAATCCAATTTTATGCTTAAAAACTGCTTATCATATGATGTAAAAATTATTAAAGATTAAAACATTTTTTATTTTGTTAAGTTTCGACTCTTAATGACCGACTAGCAGAGTTTAATGCAAAAAGCTTCCTTTGTTATGCATTTTGTACGTTTTTGGCATTTTCTACTTTACCTATTAGCTAAATATATTAAAATATGTACAGCATGTGATTAAATGAGTTTAGAATCACATATTAAGCATAAACTATACAAATATGACAGAATGGAAGCGAGTGAGATTAAATCTAGAAAATGCCATTTTCTCGTATCAGACTCCTGAACGGATGAATTTTGTAGTGTCCGCAACAACCCTGTTTCTACAGAGCTACAGATGAATGACAGAACAAACTCATTGTTGTGCTGAAATGGCATTACAACATATCATTCCACAACAAAAATATTTCTCTTCGATCAAAAGCTTTGCTTTTGGCAGCCCAATGACTGTGTCCGCAACACTGTAGTGTCCGCAACGCAAACTTTAGCTATATAATAAACTACAATATAATGAGATAGTTTCATTCATTATTGCTTTAATAGGTTCAAATGACTGTTTTATATTAAGTTTACTAAAATATTTGGTAACAAATACATAAGTTTTCATATGATAAGGATAAAACTTAAAAAAAAAAATTCTCTTCATATAGCTCAAGTATCAAATGAAGCTATTTTTGTCTACACATTATATCTAACTAAGAAATAATTGACATAGTATCAGTTTAAAGTGAAAAATATGCTTGAAATATGTATTAAACTGAATATACAGCATTATAGGAGTTTTGTTTGTGTTGCGGACACTACAAAATAAATCAAATATGACTGTCAGGTGTTTATAACTTTTAGAACCGAAAATGACCAAAACAACATCTAAAACTACAAGCACAGTGGCAGCCCAAACTATTTAACAAAGTGTAATTCAATCCATGTAAAAGTGTTAGAAATATGACACAAAATCTCTGAACCATATAAATATAGGTCACACTGATATACAATTAGTATGAGGTCACTAACAATGTCATCCCAATGCAATATATGATGTTAGAGAAGACACTGACTAAATTCACTGGACCATGAAATATAGGTCACACTGACCAACAGTTAACTAGTATGAAGTCACTCACACTGTCAGCCCCAACCATTAACCCAAGTATAATGCAAATCAACAGAAAAGTGTTAGAAATATGACACAAAATCTTTGGACCATGAAATATAGGTCATTGTGAACAACGATTAGTATGAGGTCACTTACAGTGTCAGCCAAAACCATCTATCAATGTATAATGTAGATCCATGTAATAGTGTTAGAAATATGAAATAAAATCACTGGACCCTGAAATATAGGTCACACTGAGACCTACAATAGTATTAGTATGTAGGTCTGGGACGAGTACCCGGGTACCCGAGTCACGGGTCGGGTAGATCAATTACCTGGGTACATATTTACTACCCGTTACCTGAATGCTTATTATTATGTAATTCATTAGTATTCTATTTCAACAGAATTCCAAGCAAATAGAGCAAAGTTTTTTGTGACTTTCTTGTATAAGTTGCCATCATAATTGCCAAACCGTTTTTGTATATTATAACAGAGAGGTATTTAAATTTTAGTGTCCTTCCCATACATATGTATGAAAATGACTTATACCTTTCTTATAATATTATTTGAGCTAAACGTATATTTCTGACCGTGGACATGCTCAAAATGCTATGGTAATGGGTACCCACGGGTAATAGGGACTCGGGTACCCAGGTACAAAATCTCTACCCATCCCAGCCCTATTAGTATGAGGTCACTCGTAGCGTTAGCCGCAACTATTTACCCAAGTATACGGTAAATCCATGAAATAGTTGAAGAAATATGAGGCAAAATCACTGGACTATACAGTATATGTTACTGGGACCAGTTTTTTTCTTTCTATATTAGTGGTGCCCATAAAAGGCACCAGTCCCATTTCAAAATAGTATCTTTTTTCCCAAGTGCAAGTTGAAAAATTCCCAATTGCAGAAGAATTTTTCTAGGGACCATCTTACAAGCATAAATTTACTTGCTTGCTTAGAGAACTGGCAGATATAATGCTATAAATGAATGTTAATATTATATAGTCAGCATCATGTTCTCTATCCCACCAGTGACCACTTAAGACTAAATAAAGGTGTTTCTGAAATTCCCAAGTCTGTGGGCACCGGCACCATTCCCAATATAGTGAAAAAATCACTGGGGACCCACCTTTAGTGTTATGTCAAACAGTGGCTCATATTGACTTTTTATCCCAAGTTATGTTCAAACATCTAATAGTCTTCAGGATATTATAAGGCAAAATCACTGGACCATGAAATATAGCTCATGGCCAGATATGCATCACTGCCTTCAGTAGATCTTTCTAGTTTTTCCAGTGTAGCAAGTTTGAAGACTCTTATCCCTAATGTGGTTACTTAGAAACAGCAGACGTTTTTGGTCAAAAAGTCTGGTGACAACTAGTTGTCAGCAGATGATTTGGGTCCAAAAAGTCTGGTGACAACCGGTTGTCACCTTGATAATGATGACTGGTTAACAGAAAATATGCAAAACAGTGCTCTAATAGGTATTAAACTTTCCTTGATACAATTTTACGTGAAAAAATCATGGCTTTTATTGAACACAAACTTTATTTCTGGCTATCTTTAATCAGAATCAGATGCGCTGTTTAGCCTGAAAATGTAGTGTCCGCAACAGAAACAGGCTGCTGTTTAACCTTTGATTTTCAAGTTGTCTGTTATTGTTCTTAGAAATTTTTTGTTAATTTCTCAAAAAAGTGTGTTTGGTTTATGTAAGAACATGCAATTGAATACTATCTACTAGAATGTAGTGCCAGTTTCTTATGTTTGTGTAGACTGATTCAAATTATATGCTTCACATGAAATTTTTTGTCGGCTGAAATAACCAGTACCTAAAAGTGCTATTTACAAATAATAAAACATCAATTTAGATTATGTGTGCATAACAAAGGTATAACAAATTGAAGTAGAGTTTTCTTGCTGTTTCTAAGCACATAATTAGAAATGCTAGCTTTGCGTGGAAACTGTAGTGTCCGCAACAAAAATGTACTTTCTTTGACTGTGATTCACAAATAAATTTGTAGTTAAACACCAAAGATGACTTTCTCCTTTATATTAATACTCTCTGGCTGATGAATTAATGTGTATGGCTTCAAACAAGGCTTCCTACTGATAAAATAGGCAGATTCTAACTATGAGCATCAAATTTTTCATCAAAAATACTAATGTTTGAGTTGCATAAAATACATATGAAATGTTGAAGAAATGGTGCGAAGTGCTATTATAAATTTGCGTTAGGATGACGTTGAATAAATTTCAACTCACAGAACAAAATTTTACAAGGTTATCTTGATAAAAGTCATGCATAACAATACTTGATTGGTAGTGTCCGCAACAGCTTTACCCGATGTTATGAAGAGAGGTGTAACTTTTTAATGGCTTTAGATTCAACCGAAAAACTCTAGGACAATATGCTCACATAGTATACCATTGTGTAAAAATAGAACACTTTCACACACAATCAACCTCATTTTTCTCCCTCAAGTGCAACATACCCGTGCCAAATATAGTGAAAAAGGCGTGCGCAAGCGCAGTACCGTAATGTTCGTGTTGTTAAATTCACAAGAAACTCTACAATCCAGAAACATCTAAATCAAAGCAGACCAAACTTTCAATTGGCAAAGATTGCATCTTAAAACGCGTAACAATGTAAATTACCTCCCTTTGAATCGAAACAGTAGGAAATTTGATTATCAGATTATGGACCTATTAGTCATAAATAGCAACTAAGCTTTTCTGGACATGTAAATAATTTTCTTTGCAACATTCTTAATTAAAAATGCATCAATTTATTGCAAAATTGTGACAGGCATACAGTTTTGAAATGTTTATGGCAATGCCGCTGCATCTTTAGAAAGTTTGGCTTTTCTGGCTAAACTTTGAAATTTAAAAGTGCTAGATTGTCGTTAAGTCTGTTTGAATTCCAATTTTCTGCAGTATTTAAAACATTTGGAATCCCAAAAATGTATCTAAGAGGAACAGATGGTTTCGATTTGTTGCTTTACATCCACGGTAAACAACTATGGTCATGTCGGGACGGTCAGTTAACCTAAACACACTATTCCTTAGCAGGTTTAGACCTCCTTAGCGATTAACCAGTACTAAGCTAACCGCTTAGGAGGTCTAAGCCTGCCCAGGAATAGTGTGGTTAGGTTAGCTGACTGTCCCGACATGATCATAGTTGGAAAATGATCCCTCATCCAAGCGTCCGTGAAGGATGAGGGGCATTATTTGAGTAAAGCCGGAGGCTTGAGCACATATACAGCAATTCCGATTAACGTGACTTACGACGCCGCTCTTTTTAAAAGCTTAAACTTGAAAATAACCTCCCCTTATCACGTGACTACTTGTATAAAACGGAAACCGCAAACAGCTGATTCATAAATTTAAATTGTGTGTTTTGTTGTCTAGCAAAACAAAACCATAATGGGCAGGGACAATACCTGACAATCAGAAAACAAATCCGTCAAACCGGGGAGGGTCGTATATGTGCTCAAGCCTCCGGCTTTACTCAAATAATGCCCCTCATCCTTCACGGACGCTTGGATGAGGGATCATTATTTTCCGTAAATCCTTCGCTATTCGCACAAATATAGCAACTTTAAATCTAGACAACAAAACATAAAATAAAAGCAATAAGGATAATGTTACAAAAACTATTCTTTCAATATCATAATTCATAATATATTAATTATGAATTACTCTATTAATAACACAATAACCATAAATTCATCAGAATTACCACTGCAAATATATTCAGCTAAACAAAGTGTCCTTAGCACCAGCAGTTACCCACAGAAATGTATCTATATCAAACTGCAGCCATGACTGCCTCACCAAAGTCCATATTTCTTGGCTCAGTTCCCCTCAAATAAAACTTTCTGAAATTCTTAGCTGAAGACCAATCTGCAGTCTTCAGAATCAACTCTTAAAGAACAGCCTCTAGAAAAAGCTGCTGAAACAGCAGCTGAACGATAAGACTGGGCTTTAAACTAATTAGTGTCAATACCAGCATCATGTAACACAGTTTTTAACCACCTAGCAACAGTACTAGTGCTAACTGGATTAAATGAACAGTATGATATTAACAATTGCTGTGATTTCCTATGACTTTTAGTACGATCGATATAATGAAGCAAAGTATGCATCGCACACAAAGATTCGTTTTCATAATGATGCAACTCAAGAACATAACTTTTCCCTTGTTTACAAGTTTTCAACAGATTTTTTAAATAAAACACAACTTTGCTGTTCAAAACAGTCATAAAGTCTAAATTTAAGGATACTAAAGTTTGAGCTGTTGGAGCTGAAGACAAAGCTATCAAAGCTGTTAGCTTCAGAGTTAACAATTTCATTGATAGCTCCTCTACAGGTACGAGAGAACTCAAATACCTCAATACCACAGAAACGTCCCAAATAAACGTATATTTAGGTTTAGGTAACAAAGTATTGCATAAACCCTTCATAAACCTAGAAATAAAGGATGGATTACTACACCATATATTGTCAAAAAAGTTTAATGTCTGTAGTAGCATGGATTTATGGGTATTTACTACTGAGTACGATTTACCTTCACTCACTAGAAAATTGAGATAGGAAATTACATTTGCTTCAGACGTATTCAAGGAATAAGTTTGTCTAAATATATTCCAAAAATACCATTTTTTCCAAGCCAAACCATACTGCTTTCTGGTTCCATCTCTCCAGGAGTTGACAATGAGGCTAGCTGCTGATCTTGGAATTCCTTGACTCTCCAATCTCTGCCGGATAACATCACTGCGACCATCGTTAGCCTTTTGGATAGTGGATGAAGTTGTCCGCTGTGAGGAAGGGTTAACAAGTCTCTGTGATGTGGCAGTCTAACAGGAAAAGAAATCATGTAAGATAACAACAATGGAAACCATGACTGTGACCTCCAGAGAGGGACAATAAGCAAAGCTTTATCTACTTTATCTGTGACAATCTTGTTCACAACGCAACCAATTAAACTGAACGGTGCAAAAATATATGGCTTATAATTCTGCCAAGAAAATGAAAAGCATCCGTTGTATAGGAACCTGGCTCAGGGAACCAAGTAACAAACTTCCCTAACTGTCTATTCGACCGGGATGAAAATAAATCAACGTCTGGAACAAAACATTGTTTACACACTCTTTCAAAAATCTCCCTTTTAAGCTTCCATTCTGTTGAATCTGAAAAATTTCTACTCAGAAAATCAGCTGTAAGATTCTCAGATCCACTTAAATGTGATGCTGAAATAAAAATATCTCTATCAATACACCACTGCCAAATAGTCCCAGCCAGTTTATCCAATTCGAGAGAGTTCATACCACCCATATTATTTATATAAGAAACTGCTGACATATTGTCACTCTGCAACTGTAAATGTACACTACACACAGAAGTATATAAGGATTGGAGAGCATAATAAACAGCTAATAATTCTAGATAATTAATAGAAAACTGAAGCTCCTCTTTATTCATCTTCCTTTAGCACAATTACCACTGCTAACATCATACGCTCCCCAGCCTAAAAAAGAGGCATCTTTTGTACAAACCCCAAATTCACAGTTCCAGGTCTAATTCTTTTCCCATTCTTGTGATGAACATTAGTAAACCTCCACTATAACTATTTCTTACTCTCTGTTGACAGAATCATCTCATTATCAAAATTGTCAGGACAATCTGAACCACCCAGGCCTACCAGTTTGTCTCTTTCTAAACACCTATAATGCAATGGAGCTTCAAGAATGGCAAAAAGGCATTAATAATTAAACCGATGAAAGATGCCAACTGCCTTACAACAATCACTTCTTTTTCCAGCAAAACTTTAGCTAAATTAAAAATTTTTGTCACTTTTTCGTCTGTCAACAAGATAAGAAATTTGACAGAGTCAATCACAAAGCCAAAGAAAACAATTTTCTGCATAGGCACAAGCACTGATTTTTTACTATTTATAGTAAAACATGTGATTCTAATGTCTTAGCTATAGTCATTGTATTTCGGGCACAAACATCTCTATTTTTGTCCATATTGAGCGAATCGTCAATATAATATGAGCATCTGATACTCTGCTGCTGAAACCAAGCAAAATAGGTCTTAAAATCTTAGTAAACAATCTGGGCGCAGACGATAAGCCAAAAGGGACGCAAACAAAATGGAACAACTGTCCATCCCAAATGAACTTCAAATAACGACGAAAAGCTGAATTTATAGGCACAGAAAAGTATGCATCCTGCGTATCAATGCTTGTAAAATAATCATTTTCTTGAATAAGTTCTAAAACAGTCTTGAAAGTCTCTTGCTTAAAATGTTCATAATGAACAAATAAATTTAGATATTTCAAATTAATAACTGGTCTATATCTGCCATTTGGTTTAGGAACAATGAAAATATTAGATATATACCGAATTTCTTCCCATTCAGAATGGACAATTGCACCCTTTGTTAATAATTCCTGGATCTCAAAATCTACACATCTTTTCTGTTCCTCCGAAAAACTTATTTCCTTAGGAATCTTAAATTGAACAGGCTCACTCTCAAATTCAATACAATAGCCAGAGATAGTTTGTAAGATCCAAGGATCATTTGTAAATTTTTTCCAGACATCATAACAAAATTGTAATTTGCTAACAGGACTCACCTCATCTAAATTTATGCTGTTTCGTTTGGGGTACTGGTAACAGTAGCTGACACCGTCGGCTTTCTGCCCCTGCCTGACCCAAATCTCTGGCGTGGAAAACCTCTCTGATACATATAATCAGGTCTAAACGCACCATATTGGAAATTCTGAGGGTATGGTTGATATCTATTATACCCTCTCATTCCTCTAGAGTAGCCACCTCTGAATGTACCTCTCCCTATAGGGTCTATTATAAAAACTTGGGTAGTTTCTCTTTGGCAATAGAAATACCAGTGTCACAGTTTTTTTACATCTTTGGTGATATCATCCCCAAATAACTTAGTGGAAACAGGCATGCTAATATGACACAAATTCTGATATTTCTTTTTGAGATGAGGTTTAATCATATATCTCCTTCTTAGAGATAAATTATACTGCACCTGGCCCATCAAAGTAATAACATCTGAGAATAGTGTTTTTGCTTCCAAATTACCAGCAATATGTGGTTTGACCAACTCAAAAAGCTTAATTATAGGCACAACACCAGTTGCCACCAAGTTTTGTATATCGGAGAAACATTTGTCATAACTCTGAGCTCTTTTATTCATGATTTTCCAAATTTCATTATTCACCATAGGACTACACAACTTGTCACAATTTTCTGGGACTTTGTATTTGGCAACCAGTTCATCAGTAACACACTGAGAAGTACAAGTGGCATTAATTAAATTTGCCAAAGACTGAGCAATAGCCGGCCCTTTAACTGGTCCTTTTAATTTTGGCAAATCCCAGATTTCATTTTCCTCAATTTGACTGGGCTCTTCTGTGTCCTGCGGCTCAAATATGGCATCAATCAAATTTTGGGGTAGCTTTGCTGGTTGTAATGGCTCCCTTTTTGACTGTTTCCTTGTATTTGCCACTTTAGGGGCTGTTGCCAGCTCCTGGTCAGAGTCCTCAGTAACCTCAATATGCAAATTTGGCATATTTTCTAAACTATCTCCAAAAAGAGACTGAAAGTCTTCTTCATTTGCATAATTGTCTTTAAAGCTCAAAATATATTTTAACTGCATAATTTCATTATCAGTTAATGAGTCTATCATTTTTTCAAAAGAACTACGTTCTTTGACATGTGGCGCCTACGACGTCGACGGCTTGGGTTCATTATTACTTTTGGTACTTTTAGCCGTCGTCGACGTGCTGCTTTTAGAAGGCTTTTTACCTTTTTTATCTTTCTTTTTTGACGAAGAGTTGTTAATAGAAATAATGGGACCGCTACGCGGCTCCACTTCTTCAGGGCCGAAACCCGAGAACTCCGAATCGTTCGGATCATCAAGAAGGACTTCGTCCCTCTCGTTTGCCATAATTAATAAATATAAACTGCTAGGACTAAGTCCGTAGCTGACAAAAGCAATCTAATTTCAAGTTATGACAGAAGAAAATTCTGAAATTGTAACTTACTTCGAAAAAACGAGCATCTCGATGTAACTTTTTCGGCCACGCTATCAGAAATATGAATCAGCTGTTTGCGGTTTCCGTTTTATACAAGTAGTCACGTGATAAGGGGAGGTTTATTTTCAAGTTTAAGCTTTTAAAAAGAGCGTCGTAAGTCACGACGTTAATCGGAATTGCTGTATATGTGCGAATAGCCGAAGGATTTACGGAAAATAATGAGAATAAAATTGAAAGAAAAGTCAAGTTTGTTTGGTGAGAAATTTCGGAAAATTAGAAATAACCCCCACTAAATCTGAAAGTTGCACACACTGTCGGTTTATATTTAAGTTTAAAAACTTGTCTGCCTAGCAATTTAAAAATGGTTTGTCAGTACTACAATGGCTGCTTAACTTCATTCATTATGGTACCTTTTCAGAAAAAAATGCTAAAGTCAATGCGGCGGAACTTATTTTGACAAGTATATGTGTTGTTCTGAAAATTCTTGAATAAAATTTGTTTAAACCAAGTTTTTGTTTAAATTCCGGCAAAAAATGACCAAGTTGTGCCCCATTGTTTGAATTGGTCATTTTTGTCGCACGTGCTTCAGCAAGGTACGATATAGGCGTCCAGTTTTCCGTCCGTCCGTCAGACCGTCCGTCCGTTCACATTTTACGTCAACCCTAGCATTCAAGTCCATTCAAATGACTTATTCTCAGAAACCACTGCATCCATGGTTCTCAAATATCACATGCAGCATGATCAGACTACAGGGCTTCAGAATGGTAAAATTCAGCGGGGTCGAAAATCCAAGATGGCCACCGATACTAAAAATAGCAAAAAGAAAAATATCAACTTTTTCTCCAGAACCTCTCGGTATATTTGGTTGAAATTTTGTATGAAGCATTACTGGAACCTTGGTATTCAAAATTATCAAAAGGAAAAAAATCTGTTGCGGAATTAGGTCGCAGTGACCTTACGTCAACCCTAGTATTTAAAGCCATTCAAATGGCTTATTCTCAGAAATCACAGCATCCATGGTTCCCAAATTTCACGTGCAGAATGATCAAACTGCAGGGCTTCAGATTGGTAAAATTTAGCTGAGTCGAGAATCCAAGATGGCCGGAGTTACTAAAAATAGCAAAGCCAATAAAATTATGTTTTTCTTCAGAACCATGCACTTGGTATATGTGGATGAAATTTTGTGTGAAGCATTACTGGGACCTTGGTATTCAGAATTATCAAAATGAAAAACTCTGTAGCGGAATTAGGTCACAGTGACCGTTTGTCGACTCTAGCATAATTTACATTGACCCTAGCATTAAAGTCCATTAAAATGACTTATTCTCAGAAACCACTGCATCCATGGACCAGATTCTCAAATTTCACATACAGCATTATCAGACTACAGGGCTTCAGAATGGTAAAATTTAACCAGGTCAAGAATCCAAGATTTCCGCAGTTACTAAAAATAGCAAAACCAATAAAATCATGTTTTTCTTCAGAACCACTTGGTATATATGGCTGAAATTTTGCATGAAGCATTAGTAGGACCTTGGTTTTAAGAATTTTCAACATGAACAAAATCTGTTGCAGAGTTAGGGCACAGAGACCTGCTTTCTATTTACATGTCCAGTTTTGCTGAAATGCCAATATCTCAATAAATGCTGAACAGATATCAGTCAAATTGAATCAGAATGATTCACAAATGGAGTTCTTCCAAATTTATCTGACTGGGCAGTCTAAGATTGCCATCGGCTGCCTTTACTAAAATAGCAATAACATGAAAATGACAACGCTCAAGAACCTCTGAATGATTTAGACTAACTATGTGTCAGAAGGATCCTTGAACAAAGCTGTTTCGATTTTTTGCAAATTGATCATCCGAAACGGCTGCATTGGCCATTACTAAAAACAGGAAAAGTATAAAACGGACAATATCTCATGAACTACTAAATGGATTTTGACCAAATATGTATCAAACAGATGCTTTCATTGAGTTCTTCATGTGAAGGCACATAGCAGGTGCGACATAGCATTCCGCGGAATTCTTGTTTCAACTTCTAAAGGGCCTGGCTTGACCTAGCTGGTTTATGGGGTATAGTAGTTTTTCTAGGTGATTAAAATAAATAATTGACATCCCACCATTGACGTCACATTGTTTTGGTACAGTGTAAAGTAGTTTCTAAAAAAGACAAGAAGATCCTTATTTGAAGGTATCTTATATGAGAATTATAAAAAATGTACATGATTGTTTTGTTTGTTTCAGGTAGGACTGGAACTCAAGACTAATGATGTTTGAATACAATGAAAATGGACCTAATTTCTTTTGTTCCAGAAAGAAGCAACAACCTATTTTTTTTTCCAAAATCGGCCTCCTTGAAAGTGCATTGGGATACCCCAGTCAACGAATTGGGTCGTATCACGGGAAAAGATGGTGGTGAAGGTCTGGTGAAAGTATGCAGGAACTGTTTGAGTTTGCTTGTCCTAAAGACTGAGACAGGAGGGGTCAACAGATTTGGGAGGAGCATCATTCTGTTTGTACTAGAACCTATATATAAATTTACATGCAATTCAATGGGCTCAATTAATGGTAGAACGTAATCTAGTTTGATGTGCATATGTGAAATCACAGAAATGAATGTAATAACAAAACGGTACAAGATATCACTTTGATATTTGGAACAGGTCATTCCATGCATTTCTGCAACTGACAGAGACCATTTCTATTGTTTTTCTTAATATTTGGGAAGAGTTATAGGCCAGGAAAACAAGGTACCATCATACAAATTTTGTTCCATTGAGAAAATCAAGTTACTTCCCTTTCCCTGTAGTAACAAACTGCTCTGTAGTTAGCTCTTGAAGTAAAACATTACCATGAAATTCAAGGAAAAGGTGCAGTATGCTCTGTATCAATCAGCAAAGACTTCACAATTCTGATACTTTGCACAGTCTGATCCTGAACCACTGTGTTTTACTCTTCTGTACAAACTTTCAAGTGAAATCCAGACACACAATGGACTTGATTGCACAAGGTATGTTTTCCCCTGACATTGTGTTCAAATTTAAAGGGAATGGGTACACTTCAGGGGGAGGAACTCTGCCATTTTCATTGTTGCCTCCCTTCTCAGTGAATGGGGCCAACTGCTAAACTGCTTGACTTAAGAAGAAGTAAAATATTTTGGTGACACTGAAATAAAAGCAGGTGCTGGGCTCAAGAACCACTGAGCATAGGGTTTTGAAATTTCATGAATGTCATGAAAAATAAATAAATAATAGCGTTCCTGATTAATAAGTCCAGTTCTCTCAAGTTTTGAGCATGCCTTTGCAAAGCAAAGGAGAGCTTATGCTATACCCCGGCATTTTAATTAGAGTATAAGTGTTCATGTTCTGGTCTGCTTTCTCTTTCGCATTCGCGTCTTTGAGCAGTTTATCTTCATAAAGCATTTGTGGATAGGTCTTTTTCTCACACTTATAAGGGCTAGAGTATTGAAATTTAGTAACACTTACATCGGCACATGATCATCTGAATGTCTTCAAAATTTGGGACTTTTACCTACTTGTCATGGTCTACAGCCTTTGAAAAAATTTAGGTTAATGTATGTAAAGCATTTCAGTTTCAGAGTAGCTAAAAGGGTTAAACATATTTGGTCAGCTCTTGCATCAAGGTAAGAGCATTTGATTCTGAGTAACCAAATGTAGGACACACTTTTACGCTTCAATGACTTTATGATATTTCTCAGTCCCTGTATGGCTTATACAATGTACATGTATATGGACAAGAACATTTTAACATAGCCATCCATGTATTGATTTGACCTATATTTTATGCTTCACTTAATGGATCATATTTCTCAGTCCCCATATGGATGGTAGTCATTATACTTGGCACCCACTTACATCTGGATAAGAGCCTTTCAACACCACCTTCACTTTGAGAGTCAAGCTCCCATTAGCCAAGCTTTGTTGTCTCCATTGCTGTGAGAGTCAAGCTGCTGTAAGGTGTGCTTTGTTGTCTTCTGACAACATTTGTTATAAATACAAATTTTCAGGAAACATTGCTTTCACTTTCTTCTCATCTTCATGATATCTGCAGCGATGTTCAGCCTACAGGGAGAAGTGGAAATCATAGTCTCCCTAAGCTGACTGACTTCTCCCTATTTCGGGCTGAGGAGAAGTCAAAATATATTAAACATTTAAGCAGTTCAAAAATTTGGGATAAAACTTCTCCCTGAAATTCAGAAAATGTCGCAAAACTTCTCCCTGTCTGATAACTTTAGGCTGACCCCTGTGCTGCTGTGGAAGCATAATGCAGGTGTGACATAGCATTCTGCGGAATTCTTGTTTAAGCATCGGAATTAAAAAAAAGTCACATGTATTCAGGTCTAGTGAGTAAGGTGGATGGTTTATAACATGAACGTTTTAAAATGTAAAGATAGTCTAACATTCTCACTTTTGTGGGTGGAGGCGTTGTCAAGAATCAGACAGACCCATGATGCTTCTTACAACTTTATGCTTTTTTTTTTTAACTCAAATGTTGTTTTAGAAGCATTCAATGACTGAGTGACCAGATGGACATGGCACCTGCATATCTGGTCCCAGAAGCATACAGTGACTGAGTGACCAGATGGATATGACACCTGCGTATCTGGTCCCAGAAGCATACAGTGACTTAGTGACCAGATGGGCATTGCACCTGAATATCTGGTCCTAGAAGCATACAGTGACTGAGTGATCAGATGGACATGGCAGCTGAAAGTCTCGTCCACTGGAATTAGAGAAAAAGTATACATCATCTTCTATGGACTGATTGTTCTTTTGGCAACACACGGACGTGCTTCATGTTCTCTTTGCCTTTGCTTAGTATCAGCCCTTCTCTGTGGCTCAAATATTTGTATCCTGTGACTAGCAGAATCAAGACGTTGGAATTACTTTTCTGGCATATTGTCAATGAAATGAACTTTCGAGTTTTCTAGTTTAGCTCAGTTTTGTGATATTGCACTGACTGACCAGACATGGCCTTTCATAGAATAATTGTGTCTATACAATCATGTACCTACCACTTTTTTATTTTTTATTTTGCAGCCTACTATGTCTCTTGCATTCAGTGTGAACAAACATTTTCTCTGAGAAAGAAGCCCATTGGAGACTAAACAGAGTCAGTACGGAAAGGAAAAAAAATAAACAGAGTCAGTACGGAAAGGAAAACAGAAAAAGTCAAATTATAGAATTTATTGAGAAAAAAATGTCCTGATGTTAAAGTGGTTGAAAAAACATTGATATGAATTCACCATGTAATTAAAGGTATATATAAACTACCCCTTTGAGGTAGCCTATTTCCAGTGACTGTTCTTAGGTCAGCTGGTGGACATCCAAAAAGTCAGCTAGCTGTTTGGACTGAAGAATCAAGGTGAAGAAATACACTTTGAGGGGAAGCAAATCTGCCAATTTAAAATATTCACCATTCTCACAGGGAATCAAATCTTAAGTGAAAAAAATTTGCTCCCTTGGACCGCAACCTTTGATTCAAGATTAGACCCCTTTTTGGAAGGTCTTCATAGTCCTGGGAAGCAAAAACAGCTGAGAAACATATGCATCAATTTACCATAAAACCTTGTAATAACTTCTGGTTTGAGGAGGCAGGGTTTCCAGTCCTTATGCATAACTTGTGTACATTAAAATTTAGCTAGATTTTGGACAGAAGACCCAAGGGGTCTTGATACTTGATACATTTTCAGGGTCAAGCAACTCTGCCAAAATTCTGCTTTATCCATTGACAAATGGGGATCAACTCTTTAACTAAAGAATGTGCTGCCCTTGGAGCAACTTCTTTCGTTCAAGGGTAGGCCCAATTTTGGAAGGGCTTCTTAGCGGGGAAACAGACAAGAAGTCACATAAATTGTTACCCCTTTGTAAAAATGGCCTAAAAGATCATAGAAATATCAAGACATTGTTTGAGGTGGAGATTTCCAGCTGTAGTCCATAGATCAACTTCTGGGTATCCAAAATTCAGCTAGATTGTTGGACTTAAGACTGAAGGTGACTTTCAGGAGAAGCAAGACTGCCATTTTCAATTTTCCTCCATTCTCAATGGGGATCAACGCTTACACAAAATAATATATTAGCTTTGTTGGAAAATTTTGCCTTCAAAAGTAGACCCCATTATTTGGGCTTCAAAGTCCAGGAAAGCAAACAGGGAGTCGCAAAAAATTCTGTCAAAACAAAATGACCGAAAAGCATTGAAATGCATGCCTTCATCCTAGAACCTTTTAAGTTCATCAAAATTTCATGTCTGAGATGGCAAATTTTCAGTGATGTCCATAGGTTAACTCCTGGACATCCATGTTCCAGCCAGACTTTTGTACTGAACACTCAAGGATAAAGAGGTAATTTAACTTTCAGGGGAAGCTACTCAGCTATTTTTAATTTTTGCTCCATCCTCAGTGGGGATCAAGGACAGATTTTGCCCCTTGGAGCAATACTTTATCTTAAGATGAGACCCAATTTTGGCAGGGCTTAGTAGTTTAGGGAAGCAAATATATGGAGTCACAAATAAAATCCCCCATGTAAAAATGGCATTTGCATTTTTGCTCCATTCTCAACATGGATCATATCTTTGTAAAAAAAAAAAAAAAATTGCTCCTCTTGGAGCAAAATCTTTCATTCAAGAGCAGACCATATTTTGGGAGGACTTCAAGGATCAGGGATGCAAGCAAGAAAGCACAAAAAATTCCCTCTTGCAAAAATGGCTGGGAAACATGGAAGGCGAATACAGCAGTCACCATGAAACTTGGTTACAGAAAATTTCTTGTCAAATTTCAGCTACACTTTTGAATTAAAAACCCAAGAGGAAGGTACACTTTCAGGAGAAGCAACTCTGCCATTTTGAATTTTACCTGAATTTGCAATTAGGGTTATCTCTTAAAGAAAAGAATTGGCCTTCTTTAGAGTATAATCTTTCCTTCAAGAGTAGACCCTACTCTTTCCTTCAAGAGTAGACCCTATTTTGGTAGAGCTATGTAGTCAAGGGCAGCAAGCAGGAAGACAAAAAAATCCCTTTGTAAAAATGGCTGAAATCATAGAGTGCAACCATTCACCTGTTTGAGGTTGCAGATTTCCAGTGGGTATGAATAGGTCAACTCTGGACACCCAAGGGTCAGCTAGATATTTGAACTGAAGACTCTTGGTGGACAGACACACTTTCAGAGGAAGCAACTCTGCCATTTCCAGTCCTGCCCTTGGAACAAAATATTCCCTTCAAAAGTAAAACCCATTATGGAAGGGCTTCATAGTCCAGGGAAGCAGGAAAGCACAAAAAATGTCTTCTATGTAAAAATGGCTTATAAACAAGGATGCACATCTATATATCATGAAACGTAATTGAATCTTTTTTTCTTTGTAAAATGTCAGCTTTACATTTGGACTGAAAACTCAATTTTAAGGTGTATGATTCATGGGAAGCAACTCTGCGCCATTTTAAATATTTCCTCCATTTGCATTAGGGATAAAGTCTTAAAAGAATTTGCTCCCTTTGGAGCTAAATCTCTCCTTTCAGGGAAGCAAGCAGGAAGGCACAAAAAATTTTGCTCTTTATAAAAGTGCCTGAAAAACATGAAAGAGATATTTGTAAGTTTTGTCAAATTTTCTTGTTTGACAAATTTCAAGCAGTAATGGAAAAATTGTTCACACATATTTTTCTTTTCCGAAGTAATGCCCCTTTTTGGAGTTATGCCCCTTTAAATAAATGAAATAAATATCTTGTTAGCAAGATTTCTGCAAAGTATTTGAGCTATGGCTTTGATATTTAGTGTACTGATTAGGTATGAAGGGTAGATGACCTGATTTACTTTTGAGAGTTTGAGGTGGAGATTTCCAGTAGGTGTAAATAGGTCAACTCCTGGACATCAAAGTTCAGTTAGACCTCAGGGGAAGCAACTCTGCCATTTTCAGTTTTTCCTACATTCAAAAAGGGGATCAAGTGTTGAAGGAAAGTATTTTGCTGCCCTTGGAGCAAAAACTTCCTTCAAGCGTAGACCCAATTTTAAGGGTTTGTTAGACAAGGAAAGCAAACAATAAGTCACACCAATTGTTCTTTGTAAAAACGGCTGAAAAACACAGAAGTGCAACCATACACCATGAAACTTTGTTAATTTGGCAAAAGTTGTTCAAATGGCAAATTTAGAGAGGATATGCACACATTTACTCAAGATACACTGATGATTCAAGGTGCCCTTGGAGCAAAAACTTCCTTCAAGCGTAGACCCAATTTTAAGGGTTTCTTAGACAAGGAAAGCAAACAATAAGTCACAACAATTGTTCTTTGTAAAAACGGCTGAAAAACACAGAGGTGCAACCATACACCATGAAACTTTGTTTGTTTGGCAAAAGTTGTTCAAATGGCAAATTTAGAGAGGATATGCACACATTTACTCAAGATACATTGAAGATTCAAGGTAAAGATATACACTTTCAGGGAAAGCCACTCTGACATTTTCAATTTTTGCTCCATTCACAATGGGGATGAACTCTGTAAGAAAAGAATTTGCTCCACTTGGAGCTAAATCTTTTTTCAAAAGACACCATTTGGGCCAGGGAAAGAAACAGGAAGGCACAAGATATTCTCCATCGTAAAAATGGCTGACAAACATTCAGGTGTATTCATTCAGCAAGGATTTGTATATGTAAAACTTCTTATTTGATGGTCAAACTTCACAAGTTTTTAGCTCGCCTGAACACAAGTTCAGGAAGAGCTTTTGTTGTCACCCTGGCGTCGGGCGTCCGCGTCTGCATTGGATGTTTTGGTTAAAGTTTTTCAAAGACCTATATCTGCTCAACCCATGGATGGATTCTTTTGGTACTTGTACTGTAGTTAGATATACGTCTAAAGTTTAACATGGTACCTCCCCCACCCCACTCAGTGACCTTGGTGTCAAGGTCATGGACTTAGAAAATGGGATTTTTTTTTTACTGGATGTTTTTGTTAGTTTTTTGAAGACCCTTATGTCCTTAACTCATGGATGGATTCTTTTGATACTTGCATTGTAGTTAGATTTTGGTCCAAAGTTTTCCAAGGCCCCACCCCACTCACTGATGATGTCAAGGTCATGGACTTGGAA
This sequence comes from Ctena decussata, assembly GCA_963989385.1. Lineage (NCBI taxonomy): Eukaryota > Metazoa > Mollusca > Bivalvia > Lucinida > Lucinidae > Ctena > Ctena decussata. The sequence continues at coordinate 4,087 of OZ022503.1, read as the reverse complement.
AATTGTCTTTTTATCTGTTGGATGTTTGGTTAAAGTTTTTTAAAGACCCATATCTCCTGAACCCATGGATGGATTCTTTTGATATTTGCACTGTAGTTAGATATTAGTCCAAAGTCTTACAAAGTACTACCCAAACTGGTCAGTGATCTTGATGTCAAGGTCATGGACTTAGGAAAGTTTGGTTTTATTAAAGTTTTCTAATTGTACACTGATTCAGAATGCTTGGCATAGAATGATTTAGTTTACACTTGAACTGATGTTGGACCCTTTTTTGAGTTTTTACAAAACACTACATGTTTATACTTACCCCACTGGATGACCTTGAAGTCAAGACCTTAGAAGCTTGTCTTTAAGATTTTGGTTAAAGTTTTATATTTATGATGACATAATTTCACAGTGCCACAATGGAGTCAGCTAATACTTATACTTGGGCTGATGTTAGATAATGGGTCAGGGTTTTGATACATCCTGCATCCCCCTACCCCTCAGTTCTTTGACCTCAAGGTCATGGACTTTGAAATTTCATGTGGATTTTTATGCCCCCTAAGGAACTTCGGGTGGCATATTAAAATTGCACCGTCCGTCTGTCCGTCCGTCCTTGCATCCGTGACAAATTATGTCTCAGCGATAACTTAAAAACTGCTGAAGCAAATTTGATGAAACTTCACAGAAAGATAGAGCACAATAAGACGGTATGCCGCGCCAAGAGTTTGGTTCCCACACCCGAGGTCAATGTCACAATTGGGTCAAAGGTCAAATCATGTCTTAAATCATGTCTCAGCTATAACTTATAAGCTACTGAAGCAAAATTGATGAAACTTCACAGAAAGATAAAGCATAATCACAGTCGGGGTCAGAGGTCAGTTTAAGGGTTTTCGTGGGCATGTGTTACAAACTGTAACATTTCTTGTTTTATTTTGATTTTATTTCAAGACTTATTTCTGAGTTATCTTTTTTTTTCATAAATATGCTATTATCATGGACATGCTTGCTTGAAGTTTTATGCATAGCAAGCCACACCACCATAGTGACTGTGCGATGGGCAAGCACCAATTCAGGCGAGCTATGCTGTCAGGCGACAGCTCTTGTTTAATATGATATATTGGCCAAGTTCGCATTTAAGCAGTATTTCTTGAAAATCTTTGTCCTTTTTCTAGCACCTTCATTTATGGATGATTTTGAAATGACTTCTCACTCAATTTGATCAATCGTCATACAAACATTTAGTATGACATGTCTTGGATAAGCTCATGTTTCAGCATTCAAGGGCACAGGTCAAGGTCGAAGTTGCTGTTTTTAGAATAACTTTGTCATCACACACACTCTAGCCCATTCATGTATGAACCGATTTTGACATGATTACTTCTCACAAATGTTCAGTACGACAATATCTTGGACACATTCTAGGATTAAGTTAATGTAACTGTTTCAATTTTTAGAAAGAAACAAAAACAAAAAAAACTTTGTCATCTCTGTAGCAGTTTCATTTATGGATTGATTTCGATATAACTTCACACAGTTGGACAGTATGACAATATCGGGTTGCCGCCTTCTTGAACCAAGGTCAAGGTAACAGTTACTTTTTTAAAAGTCATCGCTCTAGGGTCTTCATTTATGAACTGATTTTGATACACCCTGCTAATCATAATAAACACACCTGCTATAATAAACACCCCCTTTCTCTTTTCCGAAAACAATCGTATATAAACTTGCATAGATTTAGGTAGCTCTTTTAAATGGGGTCTTCTTTTAAAGAAAAGATTTTGCTCCCAGAGGAGCAAATTCTTTCCTGTAAGAATTGACCCCTTCTGCAAAGGGAGGCAAATGAAATGAAAGAGCTTCCTCTAACAGTATACCCAATCACCTGAATACTGTTAATAGAGTTATTTTGACGGTGGCTTCTTTTCTACACTTTAAGCCTTAAATAATGTCCCCTTTGTAAAATGCAACTCCCAGGGGGCGTTTAATAGGATTAATATTGTAACTTTTTCAGATAAGAAGAGGGAACAGGGATACCTCTTAATTTTTTGTTTCATTTCTTAGCGGAAACATACATTGTAATTCCTCATTAGAACCATTTCAGCAAGACGGTTCTGATGAAGGATTTAAACCCCCCAGTAATTCATTACTGACCGTTCCAAGGCGGTAGTTCTGTTGTGGTTCTCTGTTGCCTGTTTTTGGTGTCAAAGTTTCTGTGATGTTTTACCTTATGTATGTTCTTGTTATTTTTGTTTCGGTTTGGGTTGCTGAGTGGCCACCTTTCGGGAACAAGCTGCTCACTCGGTTGGCCTTATGTTCTCTGTATCTTGATTATTTGTAATCTTAGTTGTTTCCAACTATGGTTTGAGGGCTGGATTTGGATTTGGATTGTTTCAGTTCCTGGTCTTTGCATACTTTTTACTTTTTTCACAATTATATCTTAAACAAAGGCTGTCAAGCCCGGAATATTATAAGACATAATGAATTGAACAAGACAGCCTTCGATTTAATGACAAAAGGCAATTGTTTGGGCCATGGCCACATCTTTTTGCAATTTTTATGGCCATGGGCAAAAATATTAGGCCATGGGATTTTTTGTGGGCCATCGCCGGAAAATTGGCCGCGGCCGAAAAAATGTTGCCCATGGGAAAAATTGTAAAATAATTACTAATGTTTATTTTCAATAGAAATATGTATGGCCTTGATGGGCATTGAGCATTAGTTGGTAAGGTTAGTGAAAATACAGTTATTAAAATTAATACTTTTATTTTCCCAATGGGCAACATTTTGGGCCATGGCCATGCGGATTGGCCGCGGCCGCGTAACTTTCCCATGGGAAACTTGATTTTCCCGCGGGAAATTCAATTTTTCCCATGGACAAGCACTTTTCAGATTTGATTTTTGGGGGTTTATCTTATGATTAGAAAACAAAAACAACTTTTTTGAAAGGCACTAAACAAGTACTACAAAAGTATATATAATTTTAATTCGTAGCCCTCTTAGAAAGATGTCCTGAGTTTGACAAATACCGGTGCGACAGAAAAATACCGGTGCATGTTTTTCCTTTAATTTTCTTAACTTTTATTACACCAGTTCCACACTAAGTCCTGGCTTCCAGCGGTAATCGCGGTCATTCTTGAGTACATGATACGGCAGTGATCTGGTATCAGTATAATCGTTCACCACGCTCTGCTCTTTATACAAATAGGAAGGGAAATCATAAAGACGGCACACGAAGCGAAACAGCATAAATGAACGAGGGCAGCTTTTTCTCAGCAGCTGGTCACAAATTTTTGTAACTAGAAATATTTTGACAAAAACAGATGCCCCTCCCCACCTGCACTTTCCAAGCAGTATCATTTTCCATAGATGTTGCTAAGTCAAGACCTCCTATGACCATGCAAATAAGGTTAAGATCACCAGATCCAGAATTTAATCGCCTCTGTTCCTCCTCCAGGTTATACACTATGCCTATGTTCGGTATTACTCGATCAATCCTTTTAAAAGAGCCATCTTTCCTTTACTTTTTGACCTTCTGTGACCTTTTTAATAAGGTCAAGGTCATTAAAATATCAATTCTTTTTCATATCCCAGTGATATATCTGTACGAGTGTGCTTACAATCCATTCATCCATTCAGGAAATATGATGCAGGCAATCTGTTTTTCAATATTCTTTGACTTCCTGTGAGCTTGAAAAAAGATCAAGGTCACTAAAATTTAACCAATTCTTTTTCATCTCCCAGTGATATATCTGTGCCAGTTAAGTTTAAAGCCATCCATCCAATCAGGAGTTACGGTGCAGACAAGGCATTTTGCAACAATCTTCGACCTCCTGTGCCGTTGAAAATAAGGTCAAGGTCACCAAAACCTAATGATTTTTTTCTAATGTCCCAATTATATATCTGTGCAAGTTTAGTTCAAATCTATTTTTTTCATTCGGGAAATATGGTGTAGACATATGTCAGAAAATTTTCATAAACCTTCATTATATGTGTGTTTGCACAGCCAAGACATAGCTTAGAAGCTGCTTCTAGAATTTCAATTTCTCTTTAAATACCTTGAAAAATAAGCATAAAGCATACATATCTTTACCTAAATGACTTAAAA
>OZ022502.1:99975997-99977196 GCA_963989385.1 Ctena decussata | reverse complement strand
GACCACAGCGCCATTCAAGTCTGCCAAAGCGCCACAAAAATTCGACCAAAGCGCCAAAATGGCGCTATGGTCGACTGTCCAATCTGCCAGAGCGCCATTAAAATCTGCCAAAGCGCCATTTTGGGCGACCAAAGCGCCACTCGATTGTATCCTAACCCCTAACCCTAACCCTTACCCTAACCCTAACCCTAACACCTATAACACCCAACACCCTAACCCTAACCCTAACCCCTAACCCTAACCCTAACCCTAACACCCAACAGCCTAACATCTATAACACCTAACACCCTAACACCTATAACACCCAACACCCTAACACCCAACACCCTAACACCTATAACACCCAAAACCCTAACCCTAACCCTAACCCCTGGTCTTTGCTTAACAAAAACAATATTCCATTTTACAACATATGTACATGACCTTAGATTGTTGCTGTCGGAAGGTTTTCTGACAGCTTTCTGACAGGAAGTATTAATGGTTTTGATACTGCATTTTTTTATATTCATTCATCTTTGAAAAACACTGTTCTAAGACAATTCCTGATCAGAGGCTGCACTAACCATTCCTCAGGTAAGAAAATGATTCAAGATGTTTAGTCTTCTAAAGAGACTGATTAATTGCTCTGGAAGTGCATGCTGATCAGAGTTTCTTGGTATTTAGTCTAATGCATAAACGTATTTACTACGTTTACTGGAAACATGCATCATCTCCCTTGTTAAATAGTCTCCCCTGATAAAAGAAGTTCGGTAACACTAACTAAAAATAGACACCATTCCCTACGCCAGGGTCTGTGAAAAGGCTAACCCTAGCCAAATTACACCCAAATATCCTTCCGATGTCTTTGTCTCAGCCGAAAATACATATTCCCTAACCCAATACCTCTAACACCCAACACCCTTACCCTAACACTAACACCTAACACTCTAACACCCAACACCCTAACCCTAACACTAACACCTAACACCCTAACACCCAACACTAACACCTGTAACACCCTAACCCTAACACCCAAACACCTAACACCTCTAACACCCAACACCCTAACACTAACACCTAACACTCTAACACCCAACACCCTAACACTAACACCTAACACCTCTAACACCCTAACCCTAACCCTAACACCCAAACACCCTACATCTAACACCTCTAACACCCAACACCCTTACCCTAACCTACACAACCCAAAGCGTAAT